>JAOEHY010044715.1:4887-71847 GCA_025447955.1 Psilopsiagon aurifrons
CGACTAAAGGACAGTAGAAGCCCACAAAGTAAGTCAAATCAGAAAGACTGCTGTACGTAACACATTAAACCTGTCAAAGCCAATCATCAGGCCACATTTCCCATCCCCCTGCCCCCACAAACAGCTCTTTGCTAAAACCCAAGTAAGTAGCATTGCACAATTCTACATGTCCAAATCACAGCGCATCAAGAGGCAGCAGCTGATATTTCTACAGTCATTCTTCACAGTTGTTTTAAGTCATCAAAGTGCTTTTCTGGCTTGAGATCTCATATCTACTTCTAAACTACTTGGCAGAGCTACCTGGAATTTTTCTGGTTTGTTTGAAATCAGATATCTCTCAATACCTTAAAAAAGCCCCTTTCCTAATGGAACTGACGTGGAAATCTAAAAAGGCATTAAAATCACAGCAGCTGTGTATGAAATGCAAGTATTTCACTAAAAAGTGTGACCTGACCATTTACAATAAAATTTAGCCTCTGAGGACTGTATCCAAGACCTCTGGAAACTGTATCACTTAACTACAGAATACAAACCCATATAGCTGGCATAGATTTTAACATGCACACACATACATACCTATACTGGAGGTATAATCGGTGGCTCCAAAGATCAACTCTGGTGCCCTGTAGTACCGAGAGCAGATGTATGAGACATTAGGTTCTCCACGAACCAGCTGTTTCGCACTGTAAAGAGAACAAAATAATAACCTTTAAGTAATTAACAGTTCTACAGTACTGCAGTGCAGATCCACATTAAGCTGCTTTGGTACTCCTCACCCAGTCCAATTCCTGGATACTGAAGTACCATGTTCTAAGCTGATGAAAGCCACAAGCCCAAATGATTGACCAGGAAATCAGTCCAATCCATCAAGCAGCTACCTTACACCGGACCTAGCCAAGGAAATTGTGCCTACAGATCAGGTGATAAATAGGGTCAGATTTTTGGCTGGCAGTTGTCTTTTGAAAGGTACAAAGGTTTGTTTACAAAGAAAAAGACAGAATACAGTTCAGCCAAACACAGTTCCCTTCTCAAGTTCAAAAGCTCTGGATACTCACCAGAACTAAGAGTGGGGTTTGGATTGGTTTGAACATTCCATCACAATATTCTAACTCTGCTGTTTAAGGGAGTGTGTTATGAAGAGACAAAGGAAAAAAAAAACTTTGCCACTGCAGTCACATGTTAATGTGCCACAATTAACATGAGGGCTTCATTTATACTGCAAGAGATCAGGCACAAAGGATCTAACTTACAATACTGGCCCAATCACTAATTTTGGAAGTAAATAAAGGAACACAAGAGCACATTACATTCAGAACATGAGCCTGTGAACACATTATGCTTTTAATTAACCCCATGTGTCAGATAGAAAGGAGGTGGAAGACAAAACTGCCCTTGCAGAAACATGACATTGAACTAAGCAGCACCAAAGCCAGCAGAGTGGCAAGCCAGCCAGATCATACGTCCAGCCTTCTGGACACTCCTCTCAGCCTTCAGGGAAGAAGGACTCCCTCCACCCATTTAGCCTGTGTTAGAAAGTCTCAGTTTTCCACTTTCTATATAGAAACAACAACTAACAAATTCCCACTGGTTTCTGTGTTAGGACAGAGGAAGTACCATCTTTTTATGCATTGTTACTTTTGAGTTCAGACCAATCCCTATTTCTTTCCAGCCCTGGTGAGGTAAGAGCGGAGGAGGAGATTCCCAAGCCACGAGGCAGGACGATGCGCTGCTTGAATAACCACCATCTGACATTCCCACTCAGTATGGGCAAACTAATTTAGCAACAGCAGCTTCTGTGACCTCTCACACATATGCCCTAACTATTTTAGTCCGCAAAGTTGTATCACAATCTGAAGACAGAAATTGCCTGGACAGAAATCTGTCTCATGTCTCAATGTGGACTCCCCAAATTTCAGTATCAGTTCTAAGATGGGGGCTGGACTCTAAAGGTGACTGACTTGAACAAAAACTGGAAATAAATGCGACATGGGAAACTAGGATACAGCCCACTAAGAGCTTCAATTAGAACTGCTGCTTCTGAGCTTGAGCCTCTTAGGGTAATTGAAACATTAAGTCAACTGGTGTACATACACGTAGAGGAATAAAGTATTAACTTCAGCCTTTTCAGGTTACCATGCCAATGTGCCTGTCCTCTCTTCCTCAAACACACTTCGCCCCAATATTTGGTTATATTTTTCCATGGTGTTGTATTTCACCTATATGACAGTGTACTTATTTTTCTAATACCTTGATAAATAAGAGGCTTGAACTTAAATTCCCCCCTTCTTCATATCCTTTTCTCCCCCCTCTCTCATATGAACTCATTTTGAGAGGAAAACAGAGTATCAATAATTTCTCTTTCAAAACTACAGACAAAGACCACCTGGGGAACAGAGGACTGCTCTGTCAAGTTGTACCCAGAGTCACTTTGAAGGAAGCTCTTTTTACCAGGTTTCAGGCCACAGATGCACTTACCTTCCGAAGTCGCAGAGTTTTAGAACAGCTGTATCAGGGTCCAGCAAGAGGTTCTGTGGTTTTATATCCCGGTGGCAGATCCCAAAGGAGTGGATATAAGCTAAACTCCGGAACAGCTGATACATGTATAACTGGAACAAAGAAGCAGCGTGTAAGTCATGCTTTTCTCAGTCAAAAAAGGGGGAAACAATTATTCCAATATTAACTCCTTGAAGTTTATATTATTTATTAAGAAAATATATTTATAAGAAATATAAATATTTCTTTATAGAAGAAAAACAAACCCAACAAAACCAAAACCCACACTAAAGGACAACCCTACTGAAGGCATGTCAGTGCTATGAAGATGACCAGGTACTTGCATACCTTGCTCATCCAGCCTTTGCCACATACCCACACTTGTGGTTCAAATTCGTACCTTTGCTCTTTTTCCAAAATGAGCACAATTCAAAGAAGATAATTGTGCAGCTTTCCACAGTTATAAATAACAGTAGTCACAGAAAACACACAAGTGTTTCAGTTTGCGTCATAAATCAGCTTCTTCACAGAAAGGAAGAATTACAGCTCATTAAAAAAGAACTATAAAAACCCCATTAAATCCAAACTCCCAACTAAAATAAACCCAAACAGCCACCACCCCAAACACCAAAGAAAACCCTTTTGTTGATGAAGTTATTAACAATATCCTAAATGTCACCCAAGGACTATGGTAGTGTCTCAGCCTGTCACTTCAGTGAATCTCCCAGTTTCTCCTGGTGAAGGGACAGACTCATGCTAATTTCAAATCTCTGGGGAAAAAAGAGAAGGCAGCTAAAACCAACTGTTCAGAATAATCTTATGCAAGGAACAGCAAACAAGTATGCTGAGGGAAAGTTTTCTCTTCCCCCTTTCTAAGGCTGGCTAAACCCTTAGCAAGGATGAATACTGCAAGGGGAGATGTTACAAAGCCAGGAGAGCATCATGTGGCAAGACCACCAGGGCAAGGGGAGGATGTCCAGCCGCTGGACCTACACGCTTTTGGCTATACAGAATAAAGAGCTGCTGGATACAATTAGGGTCGCATAGCATATACTGCCATAAAGGCATAGGAAGCCCTGTTTCAAAGTTGACAACAGGCTGCCTGGTTATTTCTTGTCTTTGTTGTGTCCCTATACCCCCTCCCCTAGGTTCCATTTAAAAATCAAGCTACAGGCAGGACACTGCACTGGAGAGGCACCTCCACACTTGCCTTTGCTAAGCACATTCTCCACAGTTCACCTTTAACGGTCTAAAACTGGGTGCAAATGCTAGATACTGCTATCAGGTCACATTAGCCACACTTTCACCACTATCTTTGTCTTTACACTTTTTCTCTCCCTTGTTTTTTGTTGTTTGTTTGGTGGGGAAATGAGAAGCAGAAGAATCATTTGAATTCTGCCTCCAGGTGTTTAGTTTTCATATTGGTTTCCAAAACCCACGACTCTGCACAAAGAAAAGCAAACAAACATGGTCTTTGACACGTTAGCTACCTATTGTGCAAGTGTATTGCAAAATAACGCAAGAGATTGCTCCAACTTGAGAAGTCAAGTTGGCGCACGCAGGATTCAGGAGGTATGTTTTTCATCTCCCCGCAGCAAAACCAACACTTCCAACAGTTTCTTCCAGCATGTTAGAAGTTACAAATAAAAATTAAGAAGAAGATTACAAGAAAAGCTTCCCCGCGTTTCTTTAACAGCTTTGTTGTTACCTAGGGATAGCACCTCTCTGCCTGCCTAGGTACCAATCAAACATGAACAAGTGGGTATGATCTGCCCTTTGTGCAGCCACGATGGCTCAAAGATTGCAAAAGCTTTTATGACATCAAGGTAACATGATCTTTTTAAATACAGAATTATGAGACAGGCTTGCTTTGCCTGAAAAATAAGAACAGCTTTCCAGGCTACTTGGAATGGGAAGGCCCAAGCATCCAGGAAGATTCAAGAGCTGAAGCAGAATTTTCTCTCCAAGAATAAGGACGGACAGTTTTTCCCACGTTCCCATAATGAAGAGCAATTAGGACAAGAGCACTGACAAAAGTCAGAGGAACAATTTATCGAAAGCTAAGCTAACAGATTTTGGGGTCCATATAAACCTGAAGCTCTCTACCAACAAACCAAACAGTGTGACCCTGCAGTAGAAACTGGATGATATTCTGTGCTTTCTTGAAAGCAGGCTCCAGTGGTGGCTACTGCAGAGACATGCCATTCACAATTAATGTCTACACAGTTGTGGCACAACGCTTCATTACTGGAATAATTACTGTTTGTAGCTTTCCCCTCTATAACTTTCATCTTCTTTCAATCAAATTCATGTTCTTAACCTCACCACCACGTTGAGCATTAGACTTTTAAAGAGGAGTCTGGAGGAATCAGTGAGAATCAGAAATATTTGCTGCTTATTTCCATTTAGTCTTACCTTGGTGCCATGTTAGCAAGCTAATGCCATGTGAAAATGTGATCATTCACAAGCATGAGGACTGCGGTCACCACACTGGATGAAATGGAACTACAAGACCCAAATAGGTCCCCATTTTTACAGAGAAAAAGGAAATTTTATTCATTAAGCATCTCGCAAAAGACAACAGAAGACGCAGACAACTTAAGTGAGGTTTTGAGGCTACACTGTGCACACAAGCTCCAAGTGGGGACAAAACCATGACTTTCATGCCCCCAACAGAAGCACACGAACTCTTACTCTGAGGCCAGGAAAAGGAGAGTGCAAAAGATAAGAGGACATTATTCTTCCTGATGTCCTCTTCCAGTTCCTGACCTTTGTGCTGCTGTGTCTTTTGCATATCTCAGGAAACTGAAGCAGCTCATTGGTCTGGTGTCAGTCTCTAAGGTACTTTAAAAGCCCAAAATTCCTCTCCCACTCAGTCTCCCCCACACATTCCAAGATTTTAAGAGTGCTTTAAGCCTCTCCTATCCTTCATCTTAACAAACATTCTTATATCTTTTTTTCCTTGCCTCGCGATGTATATGCTCCTAAAAATGTGAGAAAATTATGTCAGAAAAGAGGTTTATTCCTGTAATAGTCTTCTTCACCTAACGACACCTATCAGTTACCTACCTTGACATAAATCATAGGGAGTGTCTGTTTGGCCCGACTATAATGTCTGGCAACTCTGTATACTGTTTCAGGAACATAGTCCAGCACCAGGTTGAGGTACACCTCATCTTTCTGAAAGAAAACAGAGAAAGAAAAAGAGAATCAGCAATAGATTTGAAGCATGAAGTACAATTAAATGAATTGCACACGGAGGAACCAACAGGGATGAGAAAGCTGTGGACGTTTTAAGTACACGTCTTTAGTGGAAACAGGTACTGCCATCAAACTGTTTTTCCTTCAGGCTTTGTACTTGTGTGCTAATACTTAAGCCAAACATATGTTTAAGGTCACGTTAATGAATATGGTCTCCAACATGAGGCATTTTCTGCTTACAAACAGGGACGAGGATAGACGTATTCTACCCAATCAATATTTTCATTAGGAGATATTTCAAGGTGACACCTGCATCATTATTTAAAGCAGTCCATTAACTTGTCAGTCCCTTACCCAGCAGAATCCAACAAGTGTAAATTTAAAGACACCAAACTCACCCCTCAAAAACAACGCACATACATGGGGTTTAAAAGCCCTGCATCTTTTAGAACTGTTACTTTGATCTTACTGAATTCCTGACTATTAAGGGATTAAAAATATGCATTAACCATTCAGAGAGCATAAAGCCAGTGTTACCATTTTTACCTATTCACGCTTATTTTGATGTCCCAGTCGCCTTCAACTTAAACATACAAACTTAATCATGACAGAACAGAATAAGCCAAAGACTTGAGTGTCAATTTTGATACCAAGGATCACGTTAGGCGTCCATGTGAACTTAACACAGAGAGACAACAAAAGGAGCTTTATTATAAGGTACTTTCTTACAGAACACATCAGAAAAGGAAAGAACAAACAGGAATTAAATGGCAAAGTACCATAATCACATTGCCTAACTGTGGAAGTGGGAACTTTCAGCAGTAAAGCAGGTCTTAAAAATACTTCTGGTATTTTAATGCAGGCTTCTGTGCAAATCTCATCAGCACTGTGAACACATTTATGCTGAGGAGTGGGGGTGGGTATAATTAATTGTATCAACCTGAAAAGTTATTTTTGAAAGCTAGGTGAATTAACCAGAATTAACCTCTCCTGCACTTGCCGTGTTAACAGCTAGGTCCTTCTGTAGAGGAAGACAATATAGAGACACTTTACATGGATGGAAACAGTACAGAAGTCCCAGGTCTTCAACTGGAGTCCCTACTAACATAGCAGACCCACTGGCTGGCATCTTAATACCAAACTTCATTTAGCTATAGCAATTTAACAGTATTATTGTGACTTTAAAAGGTCACATCAAGCATGGAGCGTGGTGTGTTACTCTCATAGTGCTCATTTCCCTTACTCATCTCTGGGCTGCCTCAGCAAAGAGCAGCAGTCTCCAGCGAGTAAAGACATGGTAACACACAGAAAAAGACATGCCTGGAATAGACAATATGCAAAGAACTGCTGGTTTTGTGGGTTGTTAAAGTCTCAGAATTCAAGATCTCTGTTCACCATTGTTTGTATTTTCAGGACATCTTAACAGCTCTTACCAACACCTCCTAATAGGCCAGACCCCCTTGCAAGGCGCTGCCTACATGACTCCCCCCTACAGAGAGATGCTCTTTTTTAACATCATTGCTTAAATGACGCTTGTATTAGCACCAGTACTCAACAGATGACAATGGCCCACTAACTTACATCTGTTCTTACGGTACTTCTGCAAGACAGACAAGGAACAACAGCCTCCGAAACCCTGCCTATGCTGCTGCCTCTCCCAGTGCCATCCCAGGAGGTGGGTAACAACATGAAGGAACCTGGGGACAAGGCTGAAGAGCAAACTTTTTGAAATAGCTGAGGAAGGGCATCTATCAGCAGTGCAGAAGGAATATCGGAGGGTTCTGGAACTCCGCAGTGGTGCAAATGTATGCTAAAATGCAAGCATGTAGTTCTCTTGCACTTTCCCTCCGGCAACAAGATAAGTTCTTCTTTCCCTGACTCTTCTAGCCAATAAAAATCCACCACCTCCTCTTCTTAAGTCAGAGCTTCCAAGGTATTAACTACAAAATACAGAAAACCAATGTCCTGAAAAATCAAAGTTAACTTGCTCTTGCTAAGGCAACCTGTGCACCAAGAGAGAAGACAGACTCCTGAATATGAATTCTGTTTGATCCAGTGTAGATACAACCCGATGCATACGTTGAAAGCTTGCCTCTCAGAGGATGGGAAAGTCTTAATGGCACAGAGCACTCTGCTACTGAGGTCAATTTACTTCATTCAAAGGTTCATGTTCCATGTATGAAAAAGTTTTACATTAAAGATTAGAGAGAAGAACAAGAAGAAATGGAATTATAGTGGTTTCATTTTCCTTTCATAGTACAAGCAAAGGGAGACATGTAAGCCAGTCATACATCTGATCATTAAAACCTCTCTACACTACTTTACAACAATGAGTTTTGAAAATTACAGAACTCTGTTAGTTCATACCACCTTAGCTTTGCTTCTCTCTCCTCCATTTTTATTTTCCATGTTCTGCTGGAAATGGGACTAATTCAATGGCATGACATAACACAAGCACAAAAACCCTCAAGGCACCAGAACAGCAGAGATGGGGGTTTTGCACTCACTCATCAACGTTTGTGAGTTTCGATGTTACCCACAGTACTTGTAAAAAGCACATGGATTTTGCATGCTATTGCTCCAGTGTACACATGTATCACACATTATCATCTAGAACACGAAGGCACACAAACACCTTTCCCCCAGTCAGACACAAGTTTTGGTGTACCATTTGATGTACCCAGAACTTTAACACACAACTATAAAGGCAGGGCTTATGGTGTAGGCTATGCAAGTAGCTGCATATTCCACTCCTACCACAAGTAACTGACACTTGAGAAGTGCTCTAAATGCCTACTTTCATGAATTAAAGATGATTCAAGTGTTCTGACCTACCTCTTCCTGGTGCAAATCTGATAAAGACCCAGAATACAATTTTCAAGAGCCCTCATTCTTCTCTGTGAGCACGAACTGGACAAAAATAACACCTCAGTTACCTGGATTCCCCTGAACAAGATTCAGGACAAGCCAGGAAGCAGTGGCAGCCTGACAAGCTCTGAGGATGATGTAAGCTGGTTTGCCTGCCTCATGCATTCCTCCGAAACACATATTTTTCCAGTGACCCAGATGTACTGCAGTAGGAAACAGGGTTAGCTCCAAGAGCTTGCCAAATGAGGGCAACTGCTCGAGGATCAAGCAGGAGGATCAAGGCTTATCTCCTCCTTACAGGAAACCTCACCATGTATTCTGCACAACTTGTTCCCACACTGCTATTTCCAAACTGCTGGGCTGAGACGAAATCAAGGTAACCTCAGCATCAGAAGCATCTCTAGAACACCCCTGCAGAGATGAGTCTCCAGAGGAGACTTCATCATATAAATGACAGAGAGCAAACACAAGACGTCATTAAGTAACTCGCTTCTCCTTAAGAGTCTGGGATTGGACAGATCCCAGAGAAAGAGCTTTCCCCGACAGGCCATATATTTACATGCATCCATGCTCTCCTGGGCTTGCTGCTAAGGTTACCAGAGAACCATGGAACAGTAGGTCAGAAGGGACCTCAAGGATTATCTGGCAAAGCATGACCTAGACTGTATATTCCAACATGCTGTCCAGCCAAATCTTATGGCTGTCCAATATTGGGCAGTCCACCACTTCCCTGAGAAGATTATTCCAGTTGTTTGCTCTCATTGTGAAAAATTTTCCTCTAGTATCCAACCAGGACCCCCCCCCAGGAGTATCTTGTATGCATTACCCCTGGTCTTTCCATGTGGCTCCTTGTAAAAAGGGAGTCCCCACCTTTTTTGTAGCTGTCCTTTCAATACTGGAACATGGTGATAAGGTCTCCCCTGAGCCTTCTTTTCCCTGGGCTGAACAATCCCAGCTCTCTCAGTCTTTCCTCATGTGGCAGGCTTCCCAGTCCCTGGAGGATCTTTGTGGCCCTTCTATGGACCCTCTCCAGTCCACTTTTTTTTGTACACTGGGGGCCAAAACTGAACACAATATTCCAAGGGTGGCCTGAAAAGTGCATGGTTGAGTGGGATAATGGCTTCTTCATCTCTGCTGCGGATTCCCTTGTTGATGTAACCCAGCATGCTTTCTTTGCCACAGCAGCATCCTGGTCACTGCTACTGAGTTGTCCACCAGGACCCCCAGGTCTCTTTCTGCAGAGCTGCTCCCCCTCTTGGGCAGACCCCAACCTATGCTGCACCCTTCGATTGTGCTTACCCAGGTTACAACTATGTACCTTTTAAAACAGGCGGAGCACAGGGCCAGATTGTGGAATACAGGATCAATATATTTCAGTGGCACTTTTACCGTAGCGATGTGGCTCCCGTACCTGCAATCATCTCAAATGTTAGAAGCCGCTTTTTGTCACTTGGCAGATAAATCCTCAGCTGATAAACACTGCTCCAAAACAAGCCACAGCGAAATAACCACCCCCTCGCCACTGACCTGCTCTCTGCCTCTCAAGAACCAGTAATTCAGGCACCACTTCACTTTGGTTGGAAACACCTCATGTAGGTAAATACTAATAACAGACTATGACATAATAAGAGGCATGAAAAAGTCTAAGACACAAGAACTAAAACATTCTAGCAACTTATTCTTCCTTGTATCAGAAATTGGAGATAAAACAGGCTGCAAGTAAAGTACTCTTGCACATGACCATCACGCATTACATGGCCAATGACTGAGCAAAATTGACAACATCACCCTACCAACACAGGAAAGGCTGCATAGAGGTCTCTAATTCCACTTCCAAAACTCTTCTCTCCTTCAATCCCCAAAAGTAATCCGTTTTAAGCACCATCCACTTGAGCTTAACTGTGGCCAATATAAAGCAACAGCCACTGAATTCTAAGATACATTCTTCTGGATTGTTTCTTGCATGCAAAGTGCAAATATTCCTTCTCTATGACCCCCTCCTGCCTCAACAAACCCTAAATTAATCCTGAATTGACTCTACCACCTTTCATTACTTTCATTCCTAGATCTCACACACCACATTTATAACTTGTGCGCATGAAGCTCCAATCAACTTTAGTCAGGCACAGACTATTTACCACCAACACAATAACAGAACTCAGGGAGGTCATATATGCAAACACTAGACTGAGGGCTAAAGGAAAAACAACAACAAAAACCTATGAAACCCCAAGGCATAACCTGAAGACTATGTCAGCATCCAGTAAAATATGAGAAGTTCTCCTGAATTCCTACCTGGAATCTAAGGAAAATTTCTCTGAGCATCAAGTAATATAACAAACAGGTTAAGAAGCTATTCTGGGCACTCTTTCTTCCAGGGTGACTAAATTAACCGGCAGCATTTGGGCAAAATGATGAGCATGCTCATGCAGTTTTCATTTCCTGGCAGATCAGTAACAGAGTGGTTGTGGTTCTGATGTGGTCTGCAGGTGATTCCTCGCTTGTATACTTTTTAGTTGTTGTTGTTTAATCCCGGGTCATAATTTGAGTTACTTTTCAGATGGAGTCCATGTGATCCGCTGTGCCAGAGCAACTGAGAGGTGAACAATACAGAGGCTTAACTTCGCATTTCATAGAATCCCCAACTGGTCTGAGTTGGAAAGGACCTTAAAACCCATCTTGTTCCAGCCCCCTTGCCACAGGCAGGGACACCTTCCACTAGACCAGGTTGCTCCAAGCCCCATTCAACCTGGCCTTGGAAAGAAACGTGGAACTGCAGTGTAACGAAGCTCACTTTACTTGCCTACTCATGCTGAAAGCACATAAATAAGCAATAAACCTAAAATCAAGGAACATGCCTCCAGAGTGCACTTCTCACTGAAATTATCTCAGGGCATCACTACTGGGTCTATATGAGGTAAATAAGCCACTCAGTTTACTCAAAGGGACCCTGTTTTCTTTATCTTATGACAGCACCCAATGTTTTTCAGAGGTAGGTGCTACACGCGGAGCTGTTACTCACAGGATGGCAGCTACGCAAGGGTTCTGTCAAGAAGCACTAAAGGGTTTAACTTGGGAGTTGGAAAGCAAGAAAAGAGACTGCAGTACTTCATGTAGATTACTCCTTCCTTCAGAGTGCACTATTTAAACACTGGAGTGTCAGCATGAGGTAAGATAGGCCCTTCACCCTGGCATAACCACCTAGATTCAGACAACATACAAGATTCAAAGTCACACTGTTTTGGTCTTCAGAATAAAAAACCCCGTTAGTCTACTTCTTCTTCAAGCTACAACCAGCATGTATTTCACATACGCTTATCAAGCGCTGTAAAACACCCATCATCCTTCTCTTCTCCTGAAGTCCGACATAATACATTAAAGATACTAACGCTTTGGACCTGCTTTTGAAGATAGAGGGAGAATTTGCAGCCTTCCTACTCTAACTACAGCCATGATACACTGGAAAAATCTCAAAATGCAAACAATTTTGGAGCTGACCTTATCTGTGCACAGGAATGGTGACATCCAGTGACCACACGTGCCTGTTTTTACTTGCAGTTTATAACAGCATCAACTTCAAAACACAGATGCGGCTGCCACCAAAGTAAAGGAACTATAAGCTTAAAAGTAGAGCAGATAACTCCAGGGGAGTAAAAGCAGTTGAAGACTCAACTTCAGTGTCTATTACTTTCTATAAGTACTACAAAAGTTGAGCAAAGTATCTCCTTTCCTATTCCCTGACTCTTCATGACTGAGTTAAAGAACGGTCCCAAGACAGAACTTTGTTCCTATACCTACTTGTCAAAACTTACAAATTGTTCTCTAATGCTGGCTGCTTTTCAACATAACGCAGTCTGATGTAGGTAGAAACTGCCAGCTGGGTCAGCTATGATGACAGCCTAAGGGCAGAAGTCAAGCCTCCCAATATAATTCAGATTTAAGAACCTTCCCAGGATTTGTTCCAAGACAATTGGTTTACATTGTCTACCTTTGATCAATGAAAAGCCTTCGTTCTTAGGTGATGTGCACTAAGCCTTTCCCTTTCATCAAGAAAGACGTTTCCCGTCACAGTTTTTCCCCTTTCTGAAGAGAGAGTATAGCAGAGAAAAAGAGTTTACAAATCCTCACTGATTCTTGTTTATTTTATGCCCTTCATAACATAGCTGGGCAAAGCTCAGTTGGAAGATGGAAATCACCAGGTAAAGTTGGGATCATGAGGCTATCCTGCATAACTTACCATTAAACCAAAAAGCAGAGCTTTTGGAGATCCACTATGTTCTTACTTTCCAGACTCAGTGGAAATTTCTGAATCATGATATATCCACGACAGCAAACCAGGCAAGATAATGCACAATAATGGTTCCAACTGTATGCTTGCCTCAGGACGAGCAATGCGAGCTACTTTTCTAATGGCCACCCAACACTGGAAGAGAGGCACTGGCTAGAGCTGCTAGTGGAATAACTTAAGAGTGACTAATCAGATGTACTGGACCATTCACTGGCCTAGAGCAAAACCATGGAGCTTCCCATTTCCACTGCACACATCTATCCCATGGAGAATCTAGCTACTGGTGCTTAGCCCTACCCCAAGCAGACAAAACTCCTATTTCTATTAACACAACCTACTCAAAAACCAGAGACGGCTCATAACTACAACTAAGAAAATTCCCAGCACGCTGCAAGCCCTAACAGCAGTAGCTGATAATCATTATCTAATGACTACTGCCCTTCCCGAAATGAGCTTGGCAGGCCTCAGGCAAGGACTACGGGGATACCAACATCACAAAACCCCTCATAATTGGCATTAACTGCTCCTTTGTCAACAGCGCAGCAGTTCAGTCAAGGACTGAATGGAGCATAGTGACTAAATTCATCTCTGGTGCTAGCCCTTCGGCATGTCACCAGACTGATGCAGATCATTCACGCAGGCTCTGGCAATACAAAACTGCGCTCAAGGCCCTGTTGATCGAACTTCTTGCTCTGTTTCTTCATTTCTTTCAATGAAGAAACCAAATCATTCAACTACAAATACAAATAACAGGGTACGTGAGAGGCCTCATTTGAGCACTCCTGCAAGAAAGGGTAGCGATCTATCTCTTCCTAACAGGGACACGAACCTGGAGAAACACCAAGTATTCAGCAAAGCCCAAACTTGCAAATCAAGTAGTTGCTTTCTTTCCAATCCATTCTATGATCCTCCCAAATGCCTTCACTGCAGTTTAATATACTACTGTCAAAATGCGCGTATAGCAGCTTGTTCATGCAGCTCCGCATGTATCTCCTGCACGTTTATTTTAAACCTCAGCCTAAGTCTATTGGAGTAAATTTCCATCCTGAGTCTGCATGGACTTTTGGCTGCATGCCCTTACAGCTAAGGCTAAATAAGACTAGAAATCAATTAGAGCATGCAGAAGGGCCAGCTCAGCCTCCAAAAGAGTCAGCATACTGCCTATCTGTGATCTCTCTGTGTTTCCATATATGCTTGCTTTGAGTCCTCTGAATCCCAAGCTACCTTAAAGGGGGAGGGGGAGGGAGAGTTGCATAACCAGAGAGGCAATTACTCCATAAAAACTATATTTACTTCATTTCCTTATGATTTGATGTAGGAACAAATCTCACCGGTGACTTCTTTGCCTCTTTTGGGCATGGATAGGGATTGATCAGACTATTAAACACTCAAAAGCATCCACATAAGAAAACCTGACAGCTATGAAATATCACAAAGAAAGAGCTAAACCAGAAATAGAGGAGGAAGAAAAAAGGGGAAAAAGGTTCTCATTTCAGGTTTTACACAGTTGAATAACTTCACTCAGCAGCCATTGATTTAAGAACTTAGGTCATGCTATAAACCATCAGGGAATACAATACTTTCAACGAACGAGCTAGAGGAGTTACTGGGTATGTCCGTATCTCCCTTCCCTTGGAGCACAACTGAAAAAGGCCCTCAACAGAATTAGGCTAGAAAAGACAGGCAGCAAGACCATTTCCCCCTGCTGCAGTAACTCGACATTATCATTGATCACGCTAAATGCAAGGCAGCCCCTGAAATTAAGGAAAAGTAGCAACAATCAAACCAGAAATGCATGCCTTCCTAATACAGCCTGATCTCCCTCCCAGTGGCAAGCTGACAGGCAAATCAGGCCTCTTACTCAAGACAATACCAAAACTACCCAACACAGCAAAGTTGGCAAGCCCTATCATCTTGCTTGTTTGCTCTAAGGATTACCAGGAAAACCACAAATCACAGAAATACAGCATGGAAAAGACTCGCAACTATTCCCACCAAGAGAATTTTCCATATGCACCTCAGCCCATTATTTGGTTGTCCTTCTTTACCCTCTGTTTCATTCCACCAGTCATAATTACATGTTCTGGACTACTGAGAAGCACATTACAGCTACAAAAGTCACTGCCCTGCCATCAGGTACCTCATACAGCCTCAGAAAAAGAACTCATTAAGGAAGAGCCTTTTGAAAGAACTGGGGTTATCCAACAGGTAGGTCTGACAAACACCTGCAACCCTCAAACAAGGAAAGAACCAGAGAGTAACCAGTTCACAGAAGCAACCCAAATGCCATTCTGCCAACTATCACATTAATATACATTACATGCTCTCTTTAAGCACTCTGAAAGTAGAAATTATTAGTCAAACATGATTGATATGTAGTCAGTACTCAGAATAATGTTTTTATACATACACACACGTATAAAGGCGTATGCATGTGCATGGATGTGCACACACCCACTTCATACAGGGCATACCTACATAAAGGCAATGCAAATTCAAAGAAGTTCACAGAAGAGGGAGTCACCCTGTCACAGGAAACAAAGGAGAACAAATCACTCAAAGCCATGTTTGATACAAGACCTTCCATGCTGAGGCTGGACTGCTTTTGGTAAAAGCAGGAAGTGAGCAGGAGACATAAAAGGGAGAGTTCATTGCAGGGAAAAGGAAAAGGAGGAGCTCAAACACTTCAACCAGTTCCACAGATAGCCCCAAGGAAAAGCCATCAGAGAGCTCCAAATCTCTATAAACTAGCTACAACTAATACAGCTAAGGAATAGTCTTACTAACATGTGCTATTTCAAATCCTTTTTCTATCTGATGCCATTTTCTGTCGTGTTGAGCTTTCTAATCATGAATTAAACCCACTGTTTTACTAGAATAAAGCCAGTTTTAAGGTTGCCCAGTGCCTAAAAAAATGCCTAGCAATTAAAAGGAATTGGCTGTTAGGCACACAGCATTCAAAGAGTGCCAGTCTGACTGGATTTGGAGAAACCCTTGGAAGTACCTCCAAAATCAAGACAGATTTAAGCTTCTTGGGTATTTGCTGAGAAAGAGCCAAAGAAAGAAAAGCCTCTGGGATTAGAGACACTGGTGTCAAGCACCAGGGAATAAGGGGGAAGTTCAAGCAACACTCCATCTGGAATAAACAGGTGGAGTGATCACAGCAGCACAAAAAACTTTATGCAAGAGAATGCTTCATCTACATTGGTATCAAAGTGAAGTTCATCGGTGAACTATTTCATTAATGGGATCAGCAGTGTGACAGGTACCTCTCCTTACTGCTAGACTTGAGTTAATTAGCAGAAACAGACTAAATGGCAGTGGATTGTTCAGATCTTCACAAAAACAGGCAACAATTGCAAACCCCACTCATCCCTATGCTACCACATAGTTATTTCCATTTTTACACTACTTTTTCCACTGGACTTAGCTCCAAAAATCATTTTATATAAAGCTCTGGGTACTCAGCATCTAAATCTACAATTGCTTCCTACACATCCTTCCCAGTTACCTTACACTTTTCTCCCTTTTCATTCACTGCCCTAAGAACCAGCTGCATTATGAAGTCTCCTGGAAATTCTTGCAAGCCTATTATTTATCATTGTGTGTTGAACTGCAAAGAGACCTTGCAACCAGAACGCCGTTACAGGGCTGATGTGGGCACCTTTGCCCTAGGGACTGCTTCACATTTGTCCTATTTTGCAAGAGGGTAGCAGTGGAAATCTCAAAGGCACAGAGCAGAGGCATGATGAGAGAAAAGGTGAAAGTAAAGTGAAAGAAAACTTTCCACTGGAGCATTAACATTTGCTGCTCATGGATAAGAGACTGCAGTTTTAAAAACAAACCTAGTGCTGCCAAAAATCAGACACGTGGAGCTGAAGCAGCAAAGGAGAAAATCCAGTCTCAAGCTCAACATCAAGTTAAAGACTCCCAAAAGAGTTTTAATGAAGTTACTGTTACACAAGGGATCCCAATTCAATGTCCTGAGAAGTTTTAACACTTCCACTGTCTACAGGAGGTTTCTGAAAGCCGTTAAATAAGGCAGTTGTCTTCTGCTTGTTTCGTTAAATTCTATTTCACCCTAGTCAAACTACAACCTGAACCCGAGCCCTCCTTCACTCTATTTCCCTTCTTGTACTCATGCTGCTTGAGGAATTGGTGGTTACATGCTAAATGAGCACATTATAGTTCACAAAAATGACACTCAACTACCAAAAACACCTGCAAGGGCCAGATCACACTGAACGCTTACTATCACTAGGCAAGGGCTGAGCCGAATAAAGGAAGCATAAAAACATTAAATCACCTTTCTCCCTGTTTCCTGCTATGTGGTTTTGCACGCTTTCCATAGGCACAGGCAAAGTGCAGGGACAGGTCTCCTCACGCACCTCTCCGAGGGAGAAACAAAAGAGTTCTTTCGATTATCCCTCTTGTGCACTGCACAAGACTGCAGCAACCTGCCAACAACAACTTGTCTGCCTCCAAAGAGCATGAAGTAGGTGGGTTGCTGCTCCCACTCTGTTGGTGGTAACAGCAGCTAATAACCTTTTAAGTACTTATTAGCTCTTGTATACAGCCCTTTCCAGCACTGCGCACATGTTTACCAGCATCTGAAGAGAATGAAGGATGTAATCTGCTTTAAAAAATGAGAAGTCATAAAATCTACAGAAATTATTATAGAATTTATATAAATGTTTATAACTACATATAAAAATACCACAGGCAGTCCACAAGGTCATCCAGCCCATCCTAGAAAACACATCTGCACGTGTGAAAAGGTAGCTCCAGAACGTGCAAATGAAGCATGGCTGTGCTCCAATAACTTCAAAAGGAGACCGTGTGTACGCAGCTCTCCTGCACTGTTGTTGTATTGTACTAGTAACGCTAATCCTCATGGACCACACACTTCCATACTGAAAAAGATGCGCTCCAACATGATCTGCTGGGCATCACTGTGGCATTTTCGCCACATGATGTTTAGCGTCTTCCACTGCTGTCTCAAGAAATACAAAGAGCTAACTTATACCCCAAATGGTTATCAGGAGGCATTGCCTTGTTTTCCATTCTTACCTTCTCTCCACTGGAGTAGAAGAAATAACGCAATCGGACAATGTTACAATGATCCAGCTTTCTCATAATCTGAAGCTCTCTGTTCTGAAACAAGAGAAAAGCAAACAGTTAAACTCTTTCCTCATAAAGACAGACTACTGCAATGAATACACCTCAATATACAGCTACAGGAACTGACAAACCAAAGAACAACTGAACCTGTAAAATATGTCAGCCGGAATGGTTGGAAGCCTATCCCGCCTGAATACAGTAAAAATTGAGTAGGCAACTCAGTTTCCACCTTTGTTCAAGCAACATTTAATCAGGTTCAGGCAGGCAGAATACAAGTGTTATTTTCTCATTTTATATCAACCTGAAAAAGCGATTAAAATACAATCAGTTCATTATATGCATGATAAACCGAGGACTTTACTGCAGTATCCACTGTAACTGAGCCCTGCACAAATGAGGGATCTTACGGCCCAGCACATAGAAAGGAGTGAAATGTTGAAGTGCAGGTATGAATAAAAACAGCAAGTAAAAACAGCACAGCTCTGTTTGTCATACTTCATTCCACAGCTGTTGCTGCAATACTCCTTTTTCCCATGGTCACATTTACACATCAGTGGTGTTCCTTCCTCAATTACTGCATGATCTGAAGCTTCAAAACTAGAAGGTACTTCAATTTTTACTTGGATCATGAGGTTGGTAATCGTGCACCCTAACAACCTAGACCACCACACTGGTCCTACTCGCATCATGAATTCTGGCCAACTTCAGGAATATCAGGAGGGAAACATCCTTCACCCACCACACATTTTCATGCTTAAATGCACAAAGTTAATGCCTACTTTAGGCAGTGCTGCTGTCAAAATAAGGATTTCGTATTTTAGCTATCAGAGGGTCACATACTGTGCCTATTCATGATCAAAGCTTAAGGAATTCCACAAGAACCACTCAGAGCTTCTAATGTGAACATGGCTACAAATGCTGCTTTTAATTCCTCTAAGCCATGTAGCCTTAAACAAACAAAAAAAGAGAGGTGTTAGATAGGATGCAGTATCATTAATCCTATCATCCCAACCACCCGCTGACCGAAAACATACTTCAGTGTATTAGCCAGCTCTTTACAAACATGAGTGACATCTCACACAGATATCAGCTGGTAATTATCCAGCTAGCAGGGAGGAGAAAGCAAGTCCTTCCCTGAGCCTGTCCAGCTTCTGAACAGATTAAAGCCTAAATCTGTTAGGTACACATCAAGACAGGCCTGTTCTATCCCAAGGACAAAGCAGTAAGAGAAAGCAGAGAGGAAACCTTTGAGACTTACATGTATCTCCTGAAATCCTATGGACAGAATTTGTGAAAGAAGAATACAGGCTTCACGAAATAACCCTGCCAACATACCTCACATCTCACAGAGAAAAGCTTTCTTCTGGTAGGAACAGGAGCTCCAATATTCCCCACTTATTCATTCTTTATTAAATACTACCAAAAAGAAGTACACTTTCAGAGTCATGGCTGGGGTGCCTATGACACACGGCCCAGCTCAGATTTCAGACCAACAGAAAGACCGCATCCTCTTCTCTTGCCTGAAGCACACACCACTGCTGGTGTCTCCCTGGACCTTAAACCTGGGGCAACTAACAAGCGAAAGTAAGGACGGCTCTAGATTCTGTTATTCAATGAAACACCAATTATGACAAGAGATTAATCTCACCAGCTGGCTTTTACTACATCATTTAACAGTGTTACTACAAGACTGAACCTTTCACTGCATGTTCCAGCACCTCAATCAAATTCCACTAGCAATTCATAGCACAAAATAGGCAAGAAATTTCCTCCTCCCTTTCTCCCACTAGCTGTGAGATGGAAATAATGCCTTTTCTCTCATGGAATTACTGGACAAAACATGAATACATTAAGCATGAATGTGCAAATATTATTTTGGCATTATCTCTACTAGCTCCCTAAAATACCCATATATAATCTAAGTCAGGTTATCACTTCATGTTCTTTAGATAGTATGTATATGCTGATTGGATACACTCAGCAGAAGTTATTCTAACACCAGGCTGAAGTTATATTTATACTCTGGTATCTCATCCCAGCACAAGCACAATCTGTGCCCACTTTGATGCCTTCCACTCTGATCCATCTCCTTCGGCTTTCATCCTGACCATCTGCTGCAGCTGCACAAACACAGCTTCAAGAGGTGCTAATATCGGGAATAACTCATAAACCAGTTACACGGTAACCTACATCTCGCATCCAGTGACTAGACAGAAGGAAGCAAATTTTAACTGTCATCTTAGTCAATTAGTCACCTCAGCCATCTTAAAACCACGCTGACTTCTAATCACAGCTCCCTGGTGGAGCTCAAACTGGAAATACTCGAACAGTTCCAAGTAACTTGAATTTATTGTGGCGAGGGAACAGACTGATGCTTTGAAGAATTCGTCTTTCCCTCAGACGAACATACAAAGTAGTGTCACTTTACCATGTATTCTCCTGTATGCATCTTAAATAACAGCCTTTTCAAATTATACTGTGGGATATTAATTGCCAAGGGCAGGAAATGCCAGATTATAAGCAGGGAACCTCTAGTGAAGCAAACAGTGACAGATGCCCTACTCTGAGTACAAGAAAGAAAATGCATATCTAAATATAATGCAAACTAAAACAATTCCAAAACATGCTGATGAGAAAGGCTGACACTGCACGATCAAAATATAGGGCAGATAAAGACATAAAGCTACTCCTTATCCTTATCACTTTTCCAAGAGATATGGCTGTAAAGTCAAAGACTCAAAAGGAAAGTTACTCTTCTTTCCTGATCTCTCACCTATTTGCATTGCGCAAAGGGTTTAGTGTTCTTGCTGAATGAGAGTACTGGACCTAGTAAGCACTCAAGAAGCAATATCCTTCAGTGCCAGCCCCGCTGCAAAAGAGGACCCAGCAGACTTCTGCTCACACCAAACCGCAGAGCTCCTGCAGCACGTGTTTCTTTGAAGAGCCGCAAACCAACGGGACTATGAACAGATTACTCAGCTATTTTCTCTTGCAGTTTGATTTCTTTATCTCAAATAGGTTTCTTTATCCAGAAGGCAAGGGGCTGCTGACACACAATTCCAGAAGATTGTTTTACAACCGGTGTATGAGCCCTTCACTAACTACTGAAGCAAGCCCAGTGTGACAAAATCCTCCCGGGTCATCACTTCTGATGACAACCCTCCTAGCCCAGACTGCCTGCGCCCGTTCAATACATCAAAGAAATTTGGATGCTCATCAAGGTTAAAGACTTGGTTAAAGATTACCAAGACCAAATCAGATTTCTAACTTTGAAGCATAGCCAATAAAGCTCATCCATGAAGACTCATGCCCCTCTCCAAAGCTACAATCCTGACTCCTCATAACTGTGCTAATGCTGCAGTTGATACCAAACCACTGAAGAAAGTTCATTTCTGCCTCACTACCATCATCTGCAATTCCAGATTAGGATAACCATCACACATACACTCCCCCTTCCCACCCAGAGATTTCTAGAGCTATGTGAGTTCGCATATTCATCACCCCTAACCTGGATCGTTGACTTCCCCCCTCCTTTCTTTCTCCCCTGCCCTTTTAACAACAAATGACTGGATCATCAGAGATGCTGCTTTATGGACCTGCAACTTCCTGAACTGGACCAGAGCAAATGAAGGTTTTGTACAGCTCAGCATGACATTACCAATATATACCCAATGAAGTGTAGAAATTATCACTTGGATGCTGTTCAGAAGAGAATTCCTCAAAGCTTCCTTGGCTAAAGGGCACATTGGGGTTTGCCTTTTTCTTCCTCTTTTATTTCTTTTCTTCTGAAAGGCCCATTTAAAGTCTCAACAACATTCTTTGAGGATTATGTTCAAAGCAGATGAAAGGGGAAAAATCAAAAATTTGTATTTTTGCCTTGTGCCACACCAAGGACAAGGCTTGGTTCTTGCAAATAGGTAAGAACTCCAAAGGTCTGGTCCTTCAAAGAGAGGATAGCTTTGTAATAGAAAGGCAGGATAAGCTACCAATCTATTTCAACAACTAACTTCAGCATCAGTCTTCTTGCTTAAATCAAGTAAGGCCAGCAACTAAATTTAGCTCTCATTTTTAACCCTTCTGGTATTAATTTTTATTCTTCTTGGACTTCTATGTTGAAGTGCTGAAGCTTTGGTGTCTTGTGTTCTTCCATCAGGTTGGAAGACCAGAAAATGGAAGGTAACTGTCACATGGACTCTGGCATTACAGACGGATGGATGGAAGCAGCACATGTACATCCCAGTTTCTCAGGATACACAATCCTCCTTCTCTTGCACGCCATGTTTACAGCCTCCTCCTTTCTCCTGCTTCCACCATAACCTTCTCCATTCTACCACATTTCTTGCTCTTCAGTAAAAGTCTTCTCACACTGAAGAGAAAAGCAGGGAGCCATGAACAAAGCTGAGGAAGAAGCTGGTTTCAGCAAGTGGCCTGAAAGCAGTGACGGAGCAGCAGGACCTGTGTTTTCTTCCCTTCCTGCTTCCTTTTCCTTCAACAGCCTGAAGGACTACTCACCTCCACCCTCTTCCAGCTGCACTGCTGAGCCTGCCAGGAGTAAAGGCTCAGATCAAGATGCTGAGAGATTTAAAGCACTTGCATACAGCAGGAGAGAGCCTTTTTATCCTGACCACCTCTGACCACTAGACAAGGCTGGACTCCCAAGCACAGGACAGCAGGCACATGCTGACAAAGGCCTTTCAACGTGACCCTAGCCAGCTACGCTCAACGCCTTGCAGAGACATCTGCTTGCGCAACATTTGAGCCAATACCTCCTAGACTCAGCTTTGTAAAGCGTAGAGACAAAACACTCCAGACCACAGAGGAAGACATCGTACTCACCATCAGCTGCCTCTGGTACTGAAGTAGCACCTGACAGGTTACCAACGGGCAGTGAGATCACTATGATCAGCATATTTTCACTAATATCTTTACTAAAGCTCCGCTCCTGGTATATGTGTGGTTTATCCTAAAGCTTAGTGGGACAGACTGTAAAATAAAAGCTGTACCATGTCTTCGCTAAAAATTCTGGGAGCTGCCTGACCTGTTCTTCCAAAAGTGGATTTCCAATGCCATCAGTTGAAGGCTACCTTTAACACTGCCTTGCTGTCAGCAAAAGTGTTACAGAAATTATTCTGTGGCTCACAGAACTAACTGCCTTTCACAGATACAGGATAATTGAAGCGTTTTACAGAATAAAGGCCAAGTCCTACATTCTTCTGCGTTTCCCCCAAGCTATCACTGAAATAATCAGTGCTTGGAGGAAAAAGAAGTGCAAAAGGGGCTTAATTAAAGAAGTCTGGCCTGGGAATCTGCCCATTCCAGTCATTAATAGCTAGCCACCTATGACAAGTCCATTTTGTAGGCAAGCGATTTCAAGCAGAGATAAGTATCAGCAGGGATCACAGCCTTCCTCATTTACATTTGAGGCATGGATAACAACAAAGCTCCAGTCTCCCTCCCCTGCCAGTTGTGGCATATTTCCAACACCAGCAGATCTAAGTTGGGAAGATCTCCATTTTTAACATACCTGTTACTCTCAAACTCATACAATCAGGACCTTTAATCCAGCAAGAGAAGACAAAACTAACAAACAAAAAACTACTTCTTAAGTATCTGTAGCTATGACATACCAAGGGCTGTAATGCCACAACAATCACCACTCAGAGCTGGTCCACTGACGATTGTTAACTACTTGCAGGCCAGCAGGCCTAACACCCAGGTCAGACGTCCAAAAGAACCACATCCTGCTTCAACCTCTGCCAATGTGTAACACATGCACGGGCACAGAAACAGCTGAGAGTTTGCATTTGTGAAATATACTTTAACTTCTGTCATCCAAAAAGTCCTAGAGACACAGGTACAATACTAATGAATAGTGTTAACATTCAGGGCTTCCCTACAGGAAAATAAAGAAATCTGTGATAGCCATCAGCAGTTCACAGTAAGAACATAAAATTGCTGATTTAAACACCTGCACCCCCCCAGCCCTTCCTTGCACCTCTTCCCGCCTGCCACTCATAGGAATATTGACCCTTATACAAAGGAAAACTCAAATACTGAGTGCTGATACAACATGAGGATAATATGCCAGCAAAGCGAGCAGAAGCAGCTGATGGGGGTGGGTCCAAAATACAGAATACTTGTATATACATTTCACTGCAACCTGGTGAACTGCAGCTGTGCCATGTTCTAGTTTATTACTTAACTAGAAGCAATGCCAAAGCTCCAAACCTGGCTTCATTTTGCCACTAAGCTCCACACCACTGCCAAACTCTCCACTATTCACCCTCATGTAAAAATCTGATCGTTTAAGATCCTGAAGCAACAACTGATGGCGACACACAGCAGGGTTTGCACTGCAAACTGTTTCTGAAACGCTGGCCTGCAAGCACCCCGAAAGAGTCAGGCACAAAACGCGTGCGTCAGCTGTATTCCAGCCAAAATTTATTACCGAGCACAGCGACCTTCAGCCTTGGCATGGGTACAGATCAGGGTAAAAAGCGTCAGCGACGACTGAGGCAGCAGACAGGACCTGCTTGAAGAGGACACTGGACAGAGCAAGCTGGGCTGGAGCTGGGGCCAGGCCAGGGCAAGCCAAAGGCACAGGGTTCAGGCAAGAGTAGGTGGGCCCACCGGCGCAGTCCCTGCCTGCAAACCCATGACTTATTACAGGATTA
This sequence comes from Psilopsiagon aurifrons, assembly GCA_025447955.1. NCBI lineage: Eukaryota > Metazoa > Chordata > Aves > Psittaciformes > Psittacidae > Psilopsiagon > Psilopsiagon aurifrons. Next base: position 29,533 of record JAOEHY010044715.1, read on the forward strand.
CAGGTCAACTGAAATTTAAGAGCAAACAGGGGCAGCAAGAAGAAAAATGTGCTTGAAATTAAAGCTCTAGAATAAGGAGTGGAACAGAAAGTCTTGCAGCCTCCACAAATGGGGGCTAGACTTCACTGAACTCCTGAAGAAGTAGACAGACTTGAGCCCCAATCACGCAGTAATGAGTGAGCTGACAGCCATGCTGATGAAAATCTTGAGATAAAAACACATACCTTGCTCCCATCCTGTTAATTCCTTTTATTGTATTATTGTCCCAAATAAACTCAGGCATTCATTCCATCCCTTCACACAAAGGGACCGTGCACTTGGAAACTCCTAACTCTTCCCATAGGCAGTCAGCAATGGCAAGTGCCATCTGTCATTTCCACTCTGCTCTTGCCAATGCAGGACACAGTCCCTAAGCACAAAACTTGAGCTTCACACAGCTATTATACAGTTTCCTACAACTGGAGGCAGAAATGGGTTACTTGTGTTAAAAGAACACACAACAAGCCTCAGCCTCTTGGAAGGACAGAAGAATTCCAACTTTTCCGTCATTTCCTCCATGTATCTCAGCAGTTGAGAAACTCTTAGAGCAAAAATCATTTTCCTTTCAAAGAAACAGCAGACCTCGTGCTTGAAGTTTTAACTCTTTAGCTAGGAAGAAGAAAGCAAGGATGACAATGCCTACAACATCAGTCCTCCGGGAGTCTGCAACATCCATGGAAACTTACACCTGCAATCACAACCGGAACAGGTTGCAATTAATCTGTTAATCAAATAAGTTCCAATCTCCCACAGGCGTAAGACATTTGCTGGGCTGCTAATCACTATGTTATTAAACATTAATGAAATGCTTTATTACTCTTGGCCTTCACTTCTTACATATGATGCAGGAGATGTTTCATGCAGACCAATTCCAAAGGACTTGCAAAACAAAAATAATCCATCCTCACCCTCCAAAAAGTAATTACTTATTTAGGAAACAGGTAAGTGCTGTCTCCAATGTTTCATGTACCTCTGTCTCAAGACTGTTGCTCCATGACATGGCAATGTCTGATGCTGCAAGTCCTCGGGGGCTTTCATTTCAGTCCAAACATAAATTTCTGACTCCCTAAAGACCTCACAGGAAACACTCAAATTAGAAAGCCACAAGAAAGGGCTGAGGGACCTGGAGGGTTCAGTCTGGAGAAGAGAAGGCTCAGGGGGCACCTTATCACCCTCTAGAACTGCCTGACAGGAGGATGGCTTGAGGTGGGGTCGGTCTCTTCTTCAAATAATAATTGACAGAACAAGAGGAAACAGCCTCAAGCCGCACCAGGGGAGGTTTAGATGGAGATGAGGAACAATTCCTTCCCCAGAGGGTGCTCAGGCTTTGGAACAGCTGCCCAGGGCAGTGCTGGAGTCACCATCCTGGCAAGTGTTCACACACCGTGTAGACGAGGCCCTCAGTGACATGGGTTAGTGGTGGCCTTGGCACTGCTGTGGTAAAGGTTGGACTCTGTGATCTTAAAGGTCTTTGCCAACTTGGATGATTCTATGAGTCTATGGACTAGTGAATATTGAGCAGGGGGCAAAGGGGGAGAGGAAGTGGCAAGTGGAATTAACTGCCTGCAGATGATTATCTGCCAAGCAGATCTAAATCTTCCAGAAGTACAAGTCTTAATGACGACCAAGCTTTAAAAAGGTTAAACGTACCCTCCCGAATTCACAGGGAGACTGGGCATCTCCTTCCTCAAGGGGTGGGGGAATGGGAAAGGAAATTGGCTCAGCTCCAGCAGTTCAGTTTCACTCCTTACCTTATGCACAGACACAATAAACCCTTCTCCCCAAATTCCTGGCAGGTTCCGCGCCCCCTATTTAATAAGTTTTGCATGAACAAATATCAGCATTTACTAGTGACTGTGATAATTTAAGACCACACATGTGACTATCAGGTCTGCAGTAACCTAAAACAGTAAATACTCTACCAAATTTCAGGTGATAGCCACACAAATGTAAGAATGTTTCAACACTCCTTCATAGCTTTATACATACATATATATATAGAAATTCAAGGTCCCCTAAATATGTATGTTAGCATTTATATTAATATTTAATATTAAAAGGCAGCAGCACATTCTGTCAATATTTGCATAATTTCACCAGTTGACCTTTGCTAGATACAAGAAGCAAGTGGTTTGGGTTGGAAAGGACCTTAAGATCATCCGGTTCCAACCCTGTGCCATGGGCAGGGACACCTTCCACTAGAGCAGGTTGCTCCAAGCTCCATCCAACCTGGCCTTGAACACTGCCACGGATGGGGCAGCCACAGCTTCTCTGGACACCCTGCGCCAGCGCCTCAGCACCCTCACAGGGAAGAGCTTCTGCTTTATATCCAACCTGAGCTTCCCCCTGCTTCCATTTAAACCCATTACCCCTTGTCCTATCACTATCTACCATACACTTGTAAGGGAAAGCGACCGCTGTCAAAGTACAAGTCCCCTGTAAGCTACTAGAAGACTTAGTATTCAGGTTTGATAAAAGAGGTTATGAGACTTCTCACTTGAGGGTTTTTTCCTTACTCAGCACTAGCACCTTCCAAACACTGTCCCATTTTCAAGAACTCATTTCCTTAGGCAAAAGGGTATCACAGCCCTGAAATGAAAAGATCAGGAAAACTTTACATTCACTTCTATCCGAAACTGCTCCAGAAGAAAGAGTACAGAGAAGAAGAGTGAGTTTTAGTAACTATTTGCACAGCAAAGCATGCTTTTTCTGACAAATGTTAAAAGCAAGGCACAGCACTATGGTTAGATTCACCAGTTAGTCACACTAAAAAGTAACAGGGATCTCTAAAAGAAAGGAAGGAGCAGAGAGAAATTATTTCATATGCCAGGTGAGCACTATCAATTCCAAGTGGCACGCCTTAACCACACTTCAGAAGGCTGCATTACCACCCCACCGGCTGCCAATCTCAGATTCCCAAAGGACCAGGTCCAGCTGGACCAATACAAAGCAGGGTTACCTAACTCCCCTGACACCCTGTCCTTCTGTCGGCATCTGCAAAGATCTAGGAATGTTATCGACTCACTTGCTCCCTTTTCTGACTGGGATAAGCCAGCTCTGAATTTAAGCTTACCTCAGGGTGTCACAACCAACATCTTTGGAATATGTTGGAATGAAAGCCAGCCTCCAGGCCCCAATCCATCAACAGCAGCAGCTTAAACTCAAAGGGCAGAGGTAGCCCTCCACACCCAGCTGCCACCCCACTTCTCCTGGGCGCTGCTGTCCCTGCACCTAGGACACCAGGGTGACTCACCAGACACCATCTGATTCACCAAGCTTGCCACCCAAAGCACAGAGCTTACCAGGAACCAAGTTCAACACACACGCTAGGTTGCAAACTGTGTTGGCTCAACACCCTCTTCAAAGTTTTTGCTGCAGCGGCAGCAAGTGCGAAAGCCATCCCATCTGCCACTGCCCACAAGTCCTCTCTCTTCAACTCTCTCAAGCATCCACCCACTGGCTCCACTGTCAGATGTCTGGGCACTACTACAGCAAGTTTTCAGGGAAGGGAAACAAAAAAGCTGGAGTTATAGCTGGGAACTTGGGCAGTAGTGTCACTGCCACTGCAAGAGAGGGGCTGCTTCAGGAGCATCCTGGCTTCTACCTTGCTTCCAGAATAAAATGAGAACTTGCACATAACCCAAGTAAAGAAATGGACAACTGGTGAAAACAAGGGACTGAGTGAACAAAGATGACTCAGACCAATCGTCTTGGCATCAAATCACCCAACAGCTCAGTAACAGCCATCATCAGATGCTTCAAGGAAGGCTCAAAGAAGCTCAGTTCCTCGCCATCAGCTAGGAAGCTGAAACATGGACCTTTAACCTCTTACTGAACTCAGAAACAGTTTTCAGAAAGAACTGCAGAAATGGCAGAGCAATCTTTTCTCACTCATAGCACTTCAGAAAGTAGCACTGGGGAAAAGGCTTGAATCTACCACCAGCAGAAAGAATAATCCACACTAACAGGTTACATCTGTAACTCGGCATTCTGAAATACTGAGTGATCCAATACACAAGAGAGAGATGAATATGACCCCTAGTGCTCACAACTGTCAAAAAGCCAAAACTGGCCTCTCCTGGCACGCCCCATGTCTAAGCTTTAGAAGCCACATCAGGAGACAGAATGTGAGTTAAACAAGACAGACAGGGCACATGCCCTGGCCCAAAGTATCTCCAAGGTACTTCACCAGTGGTGAGCTAAGAGTGGCTTGGTCCAGGCAAGCCAAGAGCTCTCTGCATGCTAGCTTGTTTCTCATCAGCTGCTCCATGAGTCCTCCACTGAGCATGAAGTTTTATTTGCACCAAATTCCAACTATGCGCAAGTAGGGAGGAAATGGGCATTTCTGACTAGAAGGAAGAAGTTGTTCAGCATTTCTGCTCTGTGTTCAAACAGCTAAATATACTCTGAGGTACATGGAACACCAGAACTGGTGCCATCCAGCTGTCAAACAAGCTAGGCCCTTTGGTCCCCCCACATTTAGCTTCTGAAGGGTTCTCCCTAAGCCCGTGAAAAAAATATGAAGTATCTCTTGAACACTTGGTAGCTTCCAGTGATACCAAAAACCTTCTAAGGACCATTATACCACCTTCGAGATCACAAAGGTCCGCAATGGAGGAACAGCGACTCGCTCCACAGGGAAGCCTCTGCTGTCTTAGCAATGTTAAGGTATACCTTTGACAAAATTTATTCACAAAGAGGATGACTTGAAAGACTAAACACACAGCTTTCAAACCACCAACCTACTGCTACCTAAAGCAATCAAGATAATCTCAGTTTCCAGACTCAAATACAATAGTGTACCTGATGGTAAAGCTTTTTTCCTCAGGACTTTAATTCTCTGTTTGATATATTCTTTCTCCTGCAATGATATTGAACAGCAGGAAAATTACCAAATCCTACATCTTCCTATAATTTGCTTAGGTTTTTTGAGAAATGTATGTCATAACCACGAAAAGGCCTTAACATTTAGAACCGTAACAGCAAAACTTAGTTTATGACCCCTTGAGGAAAACAAGACTTACCTCTCTCACCTTTATCAAACACAGTGCCTCTTTCACTGCACTAGAAACTAGGGCCTATCTTGTTCTGCAGCACCTCTTAAAACTAGGGATTAGGTGTTATTTAATACTCCCATGATAAATCATAGCGAAGGCACTGAATTCGACTTGAAACAGCACCTTCCATGAGCTACCTGCCTATTGGCAAGTCTTCACTGGGTACAGAGCACACTGTATAGCTTTCCTAAGAACTACAGCACCAAAGAAGATGCTCACAAGTTCCAGCACTTCCCTAAAAACCAGGTGCCTCCAAAGCAGCCTAACACATCTATCCAGATGATGTGATGGGACCTGAACAAGGCCATCTACCATTATGTTCTCCTCCTCAGCTCAGATTTAGTCCATAGCCAAGAGATAACTAATAATGGCAGAGGAAGGCAAACCCAGTGGGGTCAAAGCACGTGTGAATCAAGATGGATTCTAGGCTGCTTCAGAGAAGCTGAAACTTTTCCTGCACTGGAGAAAGCAACAACCAAACAAAAAAAGCAAGCTTCAATAAATACAACCCATTTCCCTACAGAATGCTTGCCATTGCCAGCTTTATGAGCTGGAAAAACTAAACTTGCTCCATAATGTTTAATGTGTATTCCTCCTGAACACTTTAAAATACAATTCTGAACTTCTCCTCTTCACACTGAAAACAAATACAGAGTTGTTCTCTCAAATGACTACAAGCCAATGGAAACGTTACTGGTACCAATATCCCTTTAAGGTTTTCTTTCATGGACTATCTGTAATCATGTGTTTTACAAGTGGGGTTCAAGGATTGAATGCCAGCAGCTTCACCTCTCTAACTACCCAGAGTTATTCTCTGCAGAACAATAGTCACAAGAGCAAGGTTTGCTATACTGCTCTCTGTAGCCAGAGCAGACCTTTAGCAGGAACTTTACAGGACAGAACCTCCTGACAGAAGCATTAAGCTGCAACATTCTCACTGAAAAAGCAAGGAAATACTATCAGGTGCCTCCGATTTCAACAGAATTGTGCCTTCCAATTTGCATTCCTTTCCTTGTCCCACTCCTGACCAGTGCACAATGCTTTTCCACATTTGACAAAATCAATCTCTATGCAGAGGGTTCTGAGACCCTTTTGCATTCAAAATCCCAGGAGCATGAAATAATAAAGAGTTACTTCCCACTGAGGACTTGGTATTGCCCGTTTACGTAGGCAAGACAGTATCACTCCCTACACATTCTAGTGTTTACAACACACAAGGTTAACACAGAGCCACCGCATCTTGAGTTGCATGTACCTACATTATGGAAGATTTAATTCAAATGAGTTTTAAAGGTAAATCAGTTAAAACTTCCAACAGTGTTCAGTTGGACAGCTGAATTCAAAAGGGACTCAGCTGATTTTAATTGCCTTCTAAAGCTCATTACCTACTCAAGAGTCACCAACAGAATCATCACCCACAGAATCATCACCCACAGAATCATCACCCACAGAATCATCACCCACAGAATCATCACCCACAAGCAGATCCATGCAGACAAGCCAGTAGGACAGGATGCCACAGCTTAGTGCTCCATCAGGAAGGGGCTTTCTACTATCACCTGCACAGAGCACTGTGCGTTTGTGCTGGGTACAGGCTGTTCCTACTAGCAAGATGAACCCTTTCCAAGAGATACTCATCAGGTTAGCTCCAAACAAGAGTCCTTGCACTGTTTATCCTTCCTGCTAATTGATGGCCTTCATGCTGCCACAGAAATGGGTTGATGAGTACACTGACTCTGTTATGCCTCCAACACTCCAGGCAACCCACAGCATGCCCTAATTTTCCTATGTCTCATGCTACTTTCTTGCTCTACTAGATCTGTTAGCCTTGTGTTAAAGTAGATAACCTTTATGCCTGCTATGCACAGCTAAAGCAGCCGAGTCATTGCCTATCAGGAAATCTATTATCTGTAAACCATGTCCTTTTTTGCCCTTTCCTAAGTTCTGTTGACTTTACAGAAAAAAAGCAGCATTGTACCAAGTTCTTGACTATTTACTCTGGCTCTTCACTGAGTCCAATCACTGCTGTCGTTTCCAGCACACTGGGGGAAAGAGCATTTCTATTTCGTATTTCATGCTGCTGCTTTTGCAGGTATGTATATGACAAACGGATAGAATTAACAGCCCCAGTTTAATCAAGGAAGCCCAGGTCCCAGAGACAAGCAGTTCTAGTACAGGTTACTGTGATGCTGCAGTAACAGAAGGCTATAACCTAAAAGGGATAGAACACTACTTAGAAAAAACAGAGCCCAAACTAAAGGACCAAGCTTCTAAGATCATTGCCTCAATGAAAAATTACCACCTCTTACCACCTTCTTATTTTATAACTCAGAACTGGTCACTATTTATAAAGTGCATTCAGAAGGGCATGACAAAGAAAAACAGTCGAGTATCCACAATTTTACGAATTCTTCAGAAATTCTGAGCTCTCCTACAGTCTCCTACTCTGCACCCCATTAATTTCTGAAGACTTTATCTTAAACATGGCTCACACAGTTGCTTGTCAGAAGCGAAGCAAATGCAAGACATTGAATCGAATCTTTCTAATGCTCCTTTGCCCATACACTGTGTTTTAGATCAGGAAACTCCAAAGTGCTCATTTCTACACCTGCACACTTAGGGATTTCTATGTTAGTCAGTAGCACATCTTTTTAAAGCTTCCTCTATTACTTACCAGTGAAACCAAGCTCTTCCACTAAGGTACCTTATTGGGTTCACACAGGCAACGTGAACATCCATTATAAACTTTTACTTTGGGGTGGGCAGAATCCTCCTCTGTACACTTGCAGTGAGCACAATGCAATGGGTGGACAGCATGGAAGGTCAGGAAGAGGTATTCAAGTCCCACCTCAAAACCCAGGTATTTCTGTCCCATTGCCGGGACTAAGGAGCCGGCAAGAAATGATTTCACTCTTAACCTGCCAGCATACTTGCACTGTTACGCTCATCTGGTATAAATGAGATACCTGTTTTCAAGCCCAAAAACTAGGTACAACCTTTATGTGTCTGGTGATAATAAATTAGAGATGAATGTGCAAGGGCCTGAAAACTCACTCTGATTTAATGGGCAAATCTTCAAATGAAGAAAGAGAAGCGGGTGAATCTTTAAAAGACTTTGAGTCAGATATTCTGTCTTTAGCCTCACTGATGAACTTGAGGAGGGGAGACAAGGAGGGAATATATACTGTAAGTCTCTGTGACAGAGTGCCTTTTGAATTAAAAACTAAAATTAGACTCAGCTGTTCTTTTACATATGCATTGTTACTATGATTCACACTGGATGTTTGTATTTTGACTCGTTAGCTTAGGCCTAAGCAGTCTAATCATGGTGCCTGAGCTTTCAAAAGAACATCACAAATGCAGAGGTGAAATAAGCACCTCTGGTGGGCCTGTAACAATTAGACCTGGCTTCAAATTTTAGAAGAACTACAAAATATAGATGTATATAGCCTGCGTATTTGCATCATGATTACTCAGAGGAGCCTTGATTACTCATCCCAGCTCACTATACATAAACAAAAGGCCATCCTGCAGAGAGCAGACTGCATTCTAACACATATTCAAAAATACAATAAACACCACAGCTCACATTTCACCCTGGTGTAGGTCCTTTCCTTGTTCCTCCCCAAAAACCACCGCGAATGCATGACAACCTCTTTACTGACATCACTCCCTGTAGTTTAAAACGGGTATTAACACAGTACCTAAAGATTAAGCACTGTAGTTGGAATTTTCTTCAATGGAGTAAGTTTTTCATTACTTTTCCTAAAGTCTTTCTTACTCTGTATTACTGCATGACAGAACCCTTACAAAGCCACTTGGAGAAAATCAGATTGTGTTTTAATTCCTGCAGTAGATCATACAGCAGTCTAGGTCATCCAACAAAATCTGTCTTCATCATCCTTTAAATTTAGTTTTGGGCACCATATGCCAAATTTCACTGCATAACGCAGACAGAAAATGTGAGGGAAAAACTGAAGTGTGACATGAAGTCAAAACAAGCTTTCCTCAAAAACATGCAATGTGAAGTAGCAGAAAAGCAGTTCCTTGTAATGCGTAGGCTAAAAATAATTGTGTTGGTCACTCACATCTCGCCTCCTCAGTTGTCCTAGGGACCAGGAAGCATCCAAGTCACAGGAAAAACCAACCCTGTTGCTAATTCTAGAATATGGAAGGGCCTCTCTCCGCAATACAGATGCCTCACAAAACATTTGAAGTGGCTTCCGTTTATTGTGTCCCTGTTATTACTTACCTAGTCTTGTTATTACTTACCTAGTCTTGGTTACTGCTTTTTAAAGCAGCAATGAGCAGTGCATGTTGCCCTTAACAGCAAAGAAAACACTTGTCAACTATATAGCTCTCAAAGATTTGACAACTTCCCAGAAGGAACATGCCGGTTGGTTCTAAAATGCAAGGTCTACTCAAGAAGGCAAAGTAGCGATCCAAAATTATTCCCATTTCCACATTTCCTTAACTCTCCCTCATTTTGTTTGCTGAATTTGAGTTATTCTTTTCAAGGAGGAGCCAGAAGTAAAAAACGGCAGCTCATGGACTAGGTTTTAAATAAAGGGCTGACTACAAGCCAGCGCTGGAGAGCACAGAACAATGTCTTCCTGACACGGGAACTATAAGAGCTGTCCCTTATCTTTGTTTTAGGAAGCCTCTGTGGAGCAGCATGTTGATCTCTTCTGTCCTTCCTATGTCTTGCACTTAATCATTTATCCATTCTTTCCTCTCAAATGCAGAGTTACCTCAGTAGAGTATTTGCAAAAACCCCACATACTGAGTTCAAAAGGACAGTCTGGCACTACCTCATTTAGAAGCCCAGTACTTTGAGCACAAAGATCTGTGTTTAATAGCAAAAGACTGAAGCCAAATTATTTGACAATATAATCCAATCACGCTCCAAGATGTGCATGTTGCACCAAAGGTAATTCAACCAAGTAAGAATAAAGTAAGCAAGCGGGAGCCACAGGTACATAATGTTGCTGGATATAGTGTTTATGTTAAATCTTCTGTAGCCAGACAATCTCCTGCTGTGGGACTTCTAAAAGAGAATACACAATGGTACAACAAAAAGCCTTCAAGTAGCTGCATGCACCGAACATCCAAGTGCTCTCTAAAGCACCATCTTCATCTAAACAAGTATCAGCTAATGCTCTATTTATACCCTACACAGCACTTTTCTCCCTGGCTGAGAGAGACAGGTGTAGAAGGTTCCCACTGGGACATCATTTCCACCCAACCTCCCCTTCAGTAGCCAAGGCTTGCCCTCAGGAGCATGAGATGTGCTATTCTTTGCATGTTCATCTTAGCTGGAGCTGCAAGAAGAAAAAATAAACCTCGCTTAATACTGATGTGTGAGCTCCCACAGCCGTGTGTGTTTCATGGCAATGCTCCAGAAAGGCTATCACAGATCTTTCCATAAGGCACCACGTCCACACCTTTCACAACTGTTTCTGACCACCAGCATGACGTCCCAAAACCAATGACTGTTAAAGTCAGCCTTTCCCTCAGGTACACAGACCTGTATGTGCCATAAACGAGGCTCCCTCTAAGCAGAAGGTGTGACGAGAAACTAAAAGCTTGATTCACAAATGTGAACAATGAAGAGGTTATCCTGACAGCATGCAGAATTACTGCTTTTCTATGCCAGACTTTCTCAGGCACATAGGCAGCAAAGCTAAAAAGTCAGAGCAAAGTGCCTTTAAAAATGGAACTTAATCTGACTAGGATCAGGAAGGAATTCTGCAGCATCTTCAACTATCCTCACACAGGTACCGTATACTGATGGTATCTGTCTGAGTTACAGCTATTTATGGGCTTTAAACTACCCATTTCCACACCTGAATGGGTTTGGACTTCTTCTGCACTGTAATCTTCACTCTGAATACCATTATTTCAGAAGAGCATCCCTACAATAGTACTCCTTTTTAACCTCTCTAACTCAAAGCACTCCCCAGCTTAATTTAGGAATGTACATATGGAATATCCATTTCATGGAATATATATAAATATATGTATTTCATGAACATGAGACATTTGAACTCACTTTCCTAAGCAGATATGAAAGACAACAGGAGAAAAGCTAAAGCATTAACAGAGCAGCTATATGAATTATCTGGACCAGTGGAGCAAAAGGCTTTTTATAAATTTGATATACATTAAGGATCTTCCTGTTGGTCAGCAAATTCACATAGTCTCAAGTTATGCACTAGAAGAGGATGCAAATAGAAAACTGACCACAAACAGCTATCCTGTTTTAAAATCCTAGCTTTGCTCCCAGGCCAGAAGAACTTGTGGAAACAGAACAGCTCAAAACCTAAACTTGAACTCTAGTATTTATCCACACAAATGTCTCATGCCAGCATCCATGGGGTAACAGAAAAAAGCCCTCAAGGGCTCTTTTTATTCCTCCCTTTTCAAGGGACACATTCTTATGGCAGGTATTCCCCTATTAAGATGTCGGTTTCCAACTGGCAACATGTGGAAACACATTTTTACTCACAAACGCAGCCACATCTGCAGAGGAGGAGCACTTCCCTTGTCTTCCCCAGGCCAACTGCCCGTCAGAAGACAGATCTGTTGTTCTGGGTGCTTTCTAACCATTTAACAACATAATTAAGGCATCCTTTTAAGCGTACCACCTCCATAATGGACAGTGATTCACTATTCCTCAGATCTTCAAAGAAAGTGTGCAAGTCCTCGAAGACTTAAAAGAAAGACCTTATATATTATTATTTCTCCTCACTATGTCTTTCCTTTGTGACTTTCTATCCCACGGGTGCTTCCAACTCAGCTGTGATAGGGTAAAAAAATAAGGGCAGGGTAAATAAAACCAGACCTCCTTTTGAGAGAAGGTCTTGCAGATCAGTGTTTGAACATTCAGCAATCCTTAGATGGAGATATGAGGGTGCTCAGCTAACACACGCAGGTTAAATTAACAAAGAAAGTGCAGTCCTTAGTTCAGCAAAAATCCGTGCAGATAGCCAGAGGTCACAAAGAAAGATGATTATGAATACACTGGAGCAGGTCCAAGCTCTACATAGTATTCAAGACTTAAACCACGAACTTGAGAGGAAGATGGTGTTAGTTCGAAATCTCAGTGATGAGGGGTAAAGTACTTCACTCACATACTCTGTGCGTGAAGGAGTCTACCCCTCAGGCACATACAATGGAAGTCATGATTTCTACGTGGTACCTCAGTTTTCAGCAATAACTACGGCTTCTCTTAAGCTATACATTTAACATCCTCATGGGCAAAACTGCAATACACAGGAACAGGAGACTGGAAGATTGATTTGCTAAAACGTTAAAAGGCAAAATGCTTCTTGCACCCTGTCTGAACATGGCAAAGGGAGACCAAACCTACACTGAAGAGAGAGTGATACTTTTTCCCTTAAAGTTTTCCAACCAGGTTCGCCAGCATGTATGAACAGGATAGGTGTCAAACTCCTGTTAGACAGGACAGACTACACCCCAAGCTTAGAGATTAAAAAACACCCCTCTTATTTCCATCAGGTTAAAAGGTTTATCACTCCTCAAAACGGATCAGTTACTCCAATGGTGACCTTCACAGCCTGAAACCCCCTGAAAATGCTGCCTTTTTTCAACATAATGTTACTACCTGCTGTATCTTCAATGGCCAAGGATAGCCAAGAAATAAGCCAAGGTCAGCCAAGAGTGGAATGAATTGGACACGATTTGAAGTTGGACCCTCAGTGGTCTGTAAACTACTGAGATCAAAGAGCAGAAGATACAGATCTTGTTAGTCAACACGTTCACACTTCTTGCACGTGCATGGTTACAGAATGGCACATTCCACCAAAAGCAGACACACAACCTATTACAAAGAAAAACACATCTGCTTAAAACTGTTGACTGCTTTAAACAGAAAAGCCTCTTGAATTCAGAAACTAATGGAAGAACCTAATCACCTACTCATTTTTCAATGAGAATTCTTTCTGGTGGATCTGATTTTTTATGGGATCTGCTACGATCCAAGTTGCTGTAATTAACAAAACAGTGGATATAGATTACTTAGAAAAAGGGTATTTTTATACTTAGCTGCTTCATATATTTGAGGCAGAAAACATAGGAAAGCTGTTCCTCTTTCAGAAGCATTTTAAACAGTTCACAAAAGTACACATACTCAGGAGACAGAAACCAGAACCTCCACAGAGATTTGTTTTTCCAACCTCTTCGTTTTTTAGGTTTTAAGGCTCAGATTAACACTGAGATTTTACATATTAAAAAAAAAAAAAATAAATCATGCAATTGGTCACAGCAGAAACTCCTCCCATAGCCAAAAATAGGAAAGAGCACTGCCTATTATTTAGTGGCCTCAGCTTTACCATGTTTATGACCGCCACGAGCCCTAGTTTGACATCCTCTCACACTCCAGAAGCTCTGCCTGTTTAAATAATTCCGGCAACTAAGCCACAGGCACACACAGTTGCGCTGCTGAATGATCTGACAGACTGGATAGCATGAATGGATGTTGTAACACAATTTGGCTTTTACTTGCTGCAACTTAGGGTCTATGTGAGCCATTAACAAAAAAACCTTAATGCCCACTCCACATTGTCTGAAAAGATATAGGATTATAAAGAATCTTCTTCTTTTGTACTGTAGGGCTAAAGCAGAAACACTGAGTATTGCAATTCAGATACGAAGGATGTAAGTACTTACTCCCAGTGAGCTGAGACATTTTTCTAGCAATTTACACATTCATTGCAATGGGATTTCTTAAGAATGACAGAATAACAAAAACTAGACTAAGACTTTCCTATTCATGCTAACATACCTGCTTGGTTATTATTTCTTCTTCCAGAATTAGACAGCAACATGACTGACTCTTACTCTGAAGAATATCCCAATGAACATGCAGTAGAAAAAAATCTATACTACCAGTGTTTTCTTTTCAAGCATCATAATCAGGCTGACACACATGGATGAAAATAATTGAAACCTTATAAATCAATAATTTAACTGCACCTATCTTTATCAATGCTTTTTATGAGGACCTATTCATATGCATCTGTAGGATGCGGATACGGTAAAGATCTGTGAAAGCTGGTACAGAATCTTTAGGGAATTCTGCCGTTTGAGAGATTTTGGCCCCAAAAGCTTGTGCAGAGCTGTCTTATACCTCTTTTCAAACACAAACATCTCTCTTACCCCTGTTAAACTTTTAACTGAAAAAAAAAAAAAAGAGCCAAAAACCAACCAAAAGCTAACAGCCCAAAGAACGCGCAATGTTCCACACTGACTGGAGAAAAATTCAATGGTCCAACGGATGAACAATAAAGAGCATATAGTTTGTGAGCTACTCACGTATCACATCAGTTTCTAAAACCGCATTATTTAAAATCCTCACACTTAATATAGAAATGTAGTTTAATGGAGGCAGGAGAACCAAAATTATTAAGTCTATAGTTTAGTTTATTTAGCCCCCTCAGCCATCTGTCTCTAATCCTAGTGTTCCATCACTACCGCTCTAGATTACACTGAACTCTAGACAATACTCACTTAAACCCTGGAACATTTCAGAGACTCTGTTTAAAAACAGCCACGCAGGAACTGCACTGCCAAGCTAAAGAGCCACTTAAATGCAACAAAGGAGTAGAAAGACGTAGGAGCATTGCAGAATATCTTCACCATGACAGAAATGGTAACATTCAACTCTTTAGCAAAGATTTTACAGCCACTTTGTTCTGACATAGTCCGACGCTGCTTCCGCTTCAGTGCTGAGAAACCTGTCATCGTAATGGAAAGGGAAAACAAAGACAACCCTCCTCTGGTAATTCCAGCTTTCAAGCTAGTTTTAAACCTGGATAAAAGTATCTCAACTTCCTGTCAAGAGATCTCAAAATTGGCAACTGTCATGCATTTTCCAGACCTTTACAATAAACTCCTGCACATTCAGAAGGAATGAGAAGGAGCCTGTCAGTTACACTCTCTTGGGCGTTCCTGCAGCCTCTGAATTATGCTCTTGCAGTGTTGAGAATTCCTGCTGGCTTTCTTAAAAGCTTCTTTTTTATATTTTTTTTATTATTATTATTTCTAAGACCTAAATCACAAAGGAATTATACTGTATGGACTAAGATAAATCCATCAGGATACAGAAATAAGCAGGCACCAGCTTGAAGCATACAGCTAAAAGTTCTGTTGATGATCGGGAAACAACTCCATGTATTACTTTCCTCTTCTTGCTTCCCCATCACCGGGACCACAGTGAAGACAGCTATTTCTGAAGTGCTCCCTTCGCTCCCCTCAGAGGATGATTACCCTGATTTAAATCAAAGAAGCGATCTGCCATCCTCGGCTGTTTACACTAGGGTTTTCCTCATCACTGCCAAAGCAGGGATGTACATTGTGAGAGGTTAAGTGGCAGATTTCTTAAGGAACTTTGCCTACCAGGACTTGGATCCACACTTACACAGCCATGACGGGGTGACAACAACCCAGCTCAGCTCTGTGAGAGGTGGTCCACTCCTACACTGCAATCAAAATGTACAGCCAAGAGACATCCGAGTTCCCCCTTTAACTGGCATAGTATCTGGTCCAGCATTTACAACCAATGAGTAGCATACCCTGAAGTAATTGTATGCTACTCCTGATGTAAGACACATGTCTCTTCCAAATCTATCCAGGCACAGACTTTCATCCAACCCGGAGGAATTTACACCTCCTGCCAACAGAACATACACTTCCAGATCAGAATGTGAATAGAAAGGCAGGAGTAAACTGATGAATCATGTCAAAAACTAGGGAATTGAGAGCAAAGGTAGAGGATGGTGTGCAACTGGGATAAAAGTTTGGGATAAAGACCATAAAACCGAAATGCATTAACTTGGGTACGTCTGCACATCCGTGCAAAGAAGGAATTTAGGAAAATTAAGTTATATTTAGAAGTGTTAAATTAATACTATTTATCTTCAATCTACATGTGCACTTGCCATTAATTCCACCTAGTTTAGGACTATAAAAGCCTCCATCCAGGTGCTGGATATTTTCAGCTTATATCACCATACACAGGCAACCAGTTCAGAGTCCAAACTGGAAACACCCTACTTAGCTTTTTAGTTTAGTGTTTTTCCCTAAACAAAAAAAGGGCTAATGTTCCAAGATACCATGTTTTTTGAAATCACTCTCCGAAAGACATAACCAAATGCTTCTGAATCAACTAATGCCACAAAACAAAAGCCCTGCATTTTTGTTGTAGATGCCCAATACAGATTTAATGGGGGGGGGAAACAAAAATTGAGATGTCACAAACTATTACTATCTGATGGGCAGAAGCTAAAACGTTCAACCAAGTTTTCATTTTGATACCTACACACCTCACTCATGAGACTAAAGACATCAAAGATTTTGGTCCAAAGCACTAGCCGAAATCAACCAAGCATGACATGCTAAAGGAAATGTCCTTGCCTCCCCTCTAAAACAGTACAATGGGAAGAGATCAAAATGGTCTTTAAAGCATGACTAATTATAAAGCTTGCTATGCCATTGCCCCTTCCATTCTTGTAAAATAACCCACTCTCACATCACATTGCATGTTTCCCCAGTACTAATTGCCTTCCACACATAATAGTCCAGAAATAACTCAGATGCAAGAACAATGCAAGAACTTTACAACCTTTCTCAATTAGAAGTTAAATAATGCTGTATGATTAGATTCATTTAAACGTATCTTTCCTCTTTCATTCTTCATCTAATGCATCTGTGATACGCCTGTGGTGATGACTGCATTAACTTTAAGACTCAGGAAAAGGTATATACCAGTTCCTTCAAAACACTTCAAAGGAACGGCTTTGCTCCTGAAACAGGACATGAATTTAAAACGTAAGCAGTAAAGCTGGCTGTGCTTGAAGTGTTAGGGAAAAACAGAGAAAACTGAAGAGATTATAAAACGTAATCTAACAGCCTTCAGCACTTCTAAACCGAAGTATCAAATTGCAAGAAAGGAGTTTCAAGTCACGGATTTTTCTTAAATATGTTTCATCTTCTTATTTTTAAGCTCAAAAGTTTTTTCTATCAAGAACATGCCAAGAAGATGATCCGTGGCACTTTCTCTATTAATTATCTTTATACTTCTACAGTCATGAAGGCTGTGGCCTTCAGATCCCGAAACCTACACCACCGATTTCAAACACTAAAACCAGTACTTTTAGTGCATTCACTGCTTGCACAAGTTTAGCTGCAGGCCACTTGACTACAAGGGAAGCAGTCAAGCACACCAAGTACCAAGCAAAAGACTAACAGCAGTGGTGAGGTTGCTGACCGTCTTTGACTTTCATTTAATTTAAACATCACCAGATGAAACTACAGTTTTTTGGAGGACTACTTGTTCAGAAGGAAGACATTTGATGTAGTGAAACCACCACAACAGATCATGTTTATGAATGAGGTAATGAAGGGAAGTAACTCGCCCTCAGTCCAAACTGCCCTGAGCTCAGTATTAGGGCAGCTCAGTATTATATTGCTCAGCCTGAGGACCTCCTGATTTACTCACATACAGTCTTCCACCTGTATGTGCGACAACCAAGAACAAAGCTCAAAGGCTTCTGTCTCTTCCAGCAGCTTAATTACTAATGACTGGAGAAGAGTCTATGCTAGAAAGAAGTAAGCCTAAGACAAGCCTTTCTCTTGTTTCCATCGCTTGTTGTCTGAAAAATCTAGTGTACAACCTGGAAACAGCACATCAGATCAGGATGTTTAGCTTCCTGTTTTGCACTACTCCAAATAATCATAACAATCAGTGACTCACTGATTTTCAAGTTAAACTATATCCCTTTATCATAAATCATCTCATTAATCTTTAGTTCTTGAATTGTTATGCGCATTTATGAGCTCCATGAAAATAAATTTAAAAGTAAAATTAAAAATGAAAACACTGCCATCAAAGATACAGAAAATGAGACAACATTCATAAAAACATTATGAACTTATGCATAGGCTCACCTTAAATCTTTTATCCTGCAGGACTTTTTTAATGGCCACAAGCTCTCCTGAATCACAGAGTTTGGCTTGATACACAACACCAAAAGATCCATTTCCAATAACCTTGGTGTCTGTGTAGCTAACTTCTTGTGGTCGGTCCGGTCCTTGGCCAGGAGTTGCCACTACTGTAGTCACTTTGCTGCCATCTTTGTCTCCTGAGAAGCAAGAGATACACAAATAATCAAAACACATGCGCAAACAAGATGAACAACAAGTTCTTATTTCTCCATCTGATTAACCTAAGTGGTATTAAACACGGCGTTGTTTGTATTACCAAAATGAAGCATTCCCTGTATTTTCCTGTAACTGAAGAGATCTGCCTGTCAGTATAGCCCTTTACCGGCATGTATCTGGCAACAAAACCCAAGCACTGACAAAGTTTATTACAAACCCACATACACGTAAAGCTTTAGCTTGCGTGCGTTACGAAACAAAGCCTGTGTCAAAGCCTGCTGTGTGGACCTGAAGTGAAATCTAAGCTACATCTCAAGGCACAGTCCTGCTCTGCTCTCTTTCTTTGTAAAGGAAGGCATGCACTGGGGTGGGAAGAGGAAGGGAACGAACCATGATGATGGCACACACATAGCTCCCATCTCAACCTAAACCTGAATGCAGTGACTCACACTCAGGATGGAAGATCACAGTGGATGCTGCACAGGTGAATGTGCTTTGGTGCAGATGCAGTGCCTGCGGGCTTCAGCAGTCCACTGTAAACCACAAGAGCACTTTCCCATCAAAAGACAAAGCCACTGTCACCTACTCTTAGCACTACTGCTATCACAAACTGTGCTTTCCCTTGTTCAAGGTCTGATTTTGTCTGCAATAGGACCAAAGTTATAGACATTTTAAGGCACACATTAGTCATTTATTGCCCTTCAGTTACAATGGCTCAAGTTACAGAATCCAATAGGGCTGCAAGAAATAACACCCTCTGCTGCTCCACAGCCATCACTCAAAACCTAGAGAGACTTCACTTGAGTGCCCACCAGGCCACAGTATCACCATCGCTGTTAATGAGGTTTGTTCCCCGCTTTCCCAAAAACATCAAGACTAGCGAAATTTTAGAGATGAAAACAATATCCCTGGCAGTACTGGTTGAGATTTGAAGTACCTGGCCTCACAGGATCTGCTCTAAGGACACTCTTCAGAGCTGCAATTCCTCTAGCAAATCCTGAATTTGAGGCCACGTCAGACAGGCTGAGAAAGTTGGGGCTGTTCAGCCTGGAGAAGAGAAGCTGTTTGAAAACCTCATAGCAGCCTTCCAGTGTCTGAAGGGGGCTACTAGTTTGCTGGACAGGGACTCCTAATCAGGACTCTAGTGACAGGACAAGGGGTGATGGGTTCAAACAGAAAGAGGGGAAGTTCAGGTTAGATATTATGAAGAAGTTCTTTGCTGTGAGGGTGGTCAGGGTGCAGAGAGAAGCTGTGAATGCCCTGTCCCTGCAGTGCTCAAGGCCAGCTTGCACAGCTCCTTGGGCAACATGGTCTAGTGTGAGGCATCCCTGAAAATGGCAGGGGGTTGGATCTGAATGATCTTAAGGTCTTTTCCAACCTTAATTATTCTATGATTCTGTACCTACATCAAGAATTATTTCAAACATTACAGAGCATTAAGCCTCCTACATGTTTCTCCACTGCCCTTGTTTCAATAAACAATGGCTTTGCAAGAGATGCCGTAAGAGCTCCAATCTTTCAAAAACTAAGCCTGTTAAGAGTTTCAGTTATACTCCATTAGAGGAGAGTTGAACCTGAGGGACTGCAAGGGTTAAATCCGCCTTGCACCTTTGACAGCTTTGATCTTGAAAATATCTCACTGCTTTTTGAAGTACATAAATACGTATTTGTATCACAGCAGCATCCAGTGGCCCCAAGCCTGCTCTGCCACTTGTTGCACCAACACAGATGCATGTACTGTTCAGAAGACCATACACAGTTCAGAACAGTTAATGCAGTTTTTATTGTCTGGACAGCAAGAGCTGACTTGCCAAACACCATAGAGAAGAGGTCACTGAACGGCACTAAGAAATACTGGATTTAACCTCAGAGTGACATAAAGATAAGAAACATCCTTTTCCAGCAACCTCTAGTACCTCCAAATTGAGACTCCTAAAAGCAGACACCAAGAAGCATTACACCACAGCGCAAGTCTTAATGAGAAGCCTCAGCAGTTTATGTCTCATTCTTTTCACTGGTTTGGACTGTCACACGCAGTGTCCCCAGCGGATAAGTAGACATTGTCAAGCACACAATACCCTCGACACACTCAATTGTAGGTCTACAATAGAACTAGAACATTAAATTGAAAACCCAAGGAAGGAAGGAAGGGCCAAACACCAAAATACTGAACAGCTCCTACAGCACAGCTCACATCAGAAGGTCACTAGTATTTGTCCAGAAGCTGCTGTTTTCTGGGGCAATATGACCTCGCTTTACTGTAACAAAAAACAGATTCATGTGCCTGTACAGCCACCCTCAAAGCAAACCACCTCTGCAACACTCAGGACAGTAGCACAAGTAAAGATAATTAACTATCACTCTCTAGGATGCTTAGAACTTTTAATGCAAACCCTTCGAGCATTTCCCCACACCATGTTGGTATTTAACATCCATGATGTGCTATTTACGGATGGGTTTTGATGACAAGGTTATTGTAGAAGTCTGATGTGCAACTGAAACCAAAATCCAGACATTTTAAGTCCCAAATGCTCTGATCTTTCTAGCTTACTTTCCACCTTTAGCACATGACTGCATGAGACAAATCGTGAGTATTAGGTAACGTCAGCAGCTTGAAAACAGAGAATACTCATCAGTTTGTGGGAAGAAAAGAACATGCTCCATTTACAAGACTACAGTATATTAGAGCATCCACTCAAGATCTAACTCCACTTTCCAGTATCTTGGCGTAACTCAGAATGGCTCATGCCATCATTTTACCTTATGTCAATGGCCACTTAACCTTTGAAACTGAGTATAATGCAATGCTGTACACTAAGAAAGAAATGGAACATATTAAATTGTCTTTAATTTATACAATTCAGCAATTAAACTAAAATTAATATGGAGCAGTGTAATTTTAATGAAATATTTGTATGGTTTGGGAAAAAGAGGCACAAAGCTCAGAGAAAATGCTTGTAGGTGCTTACCCAGGTGAGACAAGGGATTCTGCTACTGGACAAGCATTTTGTCTCATCAATACCCCACCAGCTGCAGACTCCTCCACTAGCTCAAAGCCGACCATTCGACAAGTGCACTGCACAGATGCTTTTTGCCAGAGCCTAAACTAGCTGGCAGCAAATAAAATTCTCTTCAGCCCTCAGAGACCATGAAAGACATCCTTTGCTATTGATCAGAATGCACCCCATGCTTTCTGTTGAATAGGCCTGGAAAAAGTCCAAGATTATGTCTGCCCTACATCCCTTCAACTGTTTAGCTTCTGACGGAGTGGTACAACTGCACATCAATACCCATATAGTCAGAGGTCTACGACTCATTTTTCTTTTAGCTACATACACACCCTCTTCCTCCTCTTCTGCATGTTTTGAAGAAACAATGAATTATTAGGATGTTTACAGCTGCTTTCTTCCTACTTCAAGGGCAATCTGTCCTCTGTGCCGTCTACAAACTCCTTTTCCTGTTTCTATTGGCTTTACCCATCTACTCTTACTTCCCTCCTCCAATTGCTACACTCCTCACTGGCATGCACAAGGGTCCTCCTCCATTAGATGTTACTTAGGTTTCTTTGAACTTGCAAATCTACTACACATTCTCTACAACATCTGAGGTCTCCACTCAATTCAAGTATCTTCACTGATCAAATTATCAGTGTCTCCTCCTTACTAAGATATGGCTCAGTATTAAGTTAACATTGGGCGCACTTCTCCCTATCCCAAGTCTAAGGCTTCTCCACACTCTTTCACGTTAATTTGCACAATGCAATCAACAAGTCATTTCTGTGGAAACCTTGCACTGCTGGATCAAGCCCCTGCCAATTTGAACAGATCACAACCAGCAGATGACACAACTATCTATAGAGAAACAAGCGACCAGACAGGGACAGGAGTCAATCAGAACTGCACTGGCTTTTTACAGTCACTGATAATTGAGAAGGTCAAAAGATCCAAATACTTTGTGAAACAAATCTCAATAGAAAGCAAAAGTAAAGTAAGCTGCTGGGATCTGATGCCAACCATCTGATTAGGCTATGAAATAAAACACCTGGCTTCTTAGATATCTGCTCATGGCATGTGAAGGAAGGAGGAGGTGATCAGCTGCTCTGAGAGTCTTCAATGTGAGCAACACACTTGAGACACGCTCTCAGCAGAAGTCACAGTGCTAGATGATATCTTTCTGATTCTTTTGGACTACTACACTTCTAAAAGGTTAATTTCACAAAAAAGCTAATAATTAGGAGCCCCTACAGGGGAGAAAGTCTGCAAGTCATACGTATGAGCAGTTTCACTAGACAACTTCCTTTCTTCATCAGTGAACCGCATGAGTGTTACCTAACGGGAGACAGTTCAAGATGGAACTGGGTGTTCAAAGATCAAATCAGAAGAACTCAAGGAATCTAAGAAAGGAATCTAATAAAAAAAACAGTGTGGTTTGGTTTTACGTTTACTCCAAGCAAAAGAAGTCCATGAAATTCCAGAAAAAGTTTGGATCAAGCACTAAACAAAGAGCTGTAATTGTGCCAATCATCACCCAGAAAAGTATTCACTAAATACACACACACTTGTTTTAGACAGAAAATGTCAGCTGGCTTCTTGACTGAAACTGAATACCTCAAAATAAAAGAGTATCCATCAGATGTTATTTAAGAGCAGAAGAATCTCACAGTTCGGATCCAAGGATTTTGGAAGAGCTAGCTAAAATGCCTGGGAAGTGATACTGATTTCTGAAAGGCATCAGAACACTTGGAGAACAAAGGAAGACAGAATGATCCACGTGATCCTGGAAGTTTGACAGCAGATTCAGTTTAATTACTATACCAGCTACTTTCATAATGAACAACAGACTAAGGGGGTTTATAGCGAATGGACTGTTAAAGAGGTTGGATTGTTACAGGTTCATGTCAAAAAGAGGCAAAAAGAACTACCAATACAAAAGCACTGTGACTTCTGATGGGTTTCTGATCTGCTGTCACATCCTAAGTTAATGAAAAAACATACATACATGATTATTCATCAAAACATATAATACTCTAGTCCATACGTTTCAAGACAACTATGATCTAATAAAATACAGTAGGAGACCCTCCTGGCATTAGTTTTTGGCCTCATGCTTACTACATGCATCAACAAACATGAAAGAATTGCTACGCATCACAGAACAGTTTGGGTTGCAAGGGACCTTAAAGCTCATCCAGTTCCATCCCCTTGCCATGGGCATGGACTCCATCCACTAGCAGGCGGCTCCAAGCCCCATCCAGCCTGGCCCTGAACACTGCCAGGAATGGATTATGAAGCTCTCAGATACAAGGTTTAGAGTTCTGCATAGGGTAGCGACCAGTGAAGAAGCAGCTGGCCTTCCTTCTTAACCCAGGCACAAATTAAGCAGAAGGATTTAGGACCTAGGGTGATAGGCCATACAATCAAAGCAAGTAAAGCCATCCAAACAGTGGCGTCATCAACTCCGGCTTGCAAAACAACCTGGAACGGACATTAAGTGTCTAAGTACAACGCTGCTACTGAGATCTAACGCAATCCTTAGATGTATAAACAGGGGAACATCAGCCAGAAACCAAACACCAACTAACCAACCAAAAAAGCAAAAAAAAAAAAAAAAAAAAAAAAACAAAACACCACCCCAAACCAAACAAAAACCCAACAACAACAAAAACATGGGAAAAAAAAATTATCTTTCTTATTTGGCATCATGCAACAGCTACTGGAATAGTGCACTCAGTCCTGATAGCTAAAATTCAGGAGTGATGATTCAAAACACCAGAGATTCAGAAAGAAGCCACAGACATTATAAGGTCATAAAAATGCATTACTTTGAGTGAGACTTTAAGAGCTCAAACAACTTAAGTCAAAGAGAGAAAGCTAGGGGATTACATCTAAAAGCTACCGGTTGCAAGCACAGCCATTTCAGAGAGGGCTCTGATCTGCAGGTGGAAAAGATACTGCCCGTAATTACTACAAATAGAAGCTGCAGCAGTTTGGGACAGAATGTGGGTGGACAAAATTAATAAAGAAATTATTTTTTCTACAAAGCCTCTGAAAATTTGAGGTTATTTTTGCAACGAAGATTTTTATTTTAGATGGGAATCTTTTCTAAAGCATACAATATATCTGAACTGCAACTGCAAGGATTGAAATAAGAAAGCCTGCACTCGATGGACATATAACTTTGGGTCTTAAGAAGATCAGAAAATGTTCAATACTTACATAAATCATTTTTTCCTACCCAGCACTAATGCAGTGGTGTCATAGCTCAACACCAAATACGCTGCTTTGCACAATAGGCAAACTCTGCAGCCAATTTAAACAAAAACACAGTAAAGTGACAGATGATGAAAAGCTGAAGTAGTCATTCATTGCCTTTATTGATAATGATCAAATGCATCAGTTCACTCCAGCTCAAGACGGAGACAAACAAATCAGGACAAATTTCAGCAACACCACCACTGCCAAACCAAAGACCACTAAGGTAAAAAGCAGGAGGTGTTTTCCTGGTGGCAAAATCTGTAACCCCAAAAGACTTGGGGACCTCTACGTTTTCTTCAACAGCTTCTAAAATGGCAATACAAATTCAAAATCCTAAGTACTGCGAAGCTGATACTGGAGACAACTGGAAAATGGAGTAAACAGTAAACAAATAGCAGTGACTGACTCCTGTCCAGTAAAATAAACTACACCATCACTACAGAATAAGCAGCAACAGGCCAGAAAGGTAACAAAGCTTTTGTTATAAAGAATAAAAGAGTGTGTAACTCAATTGACCTCTGCGTCAGGCCTTTTTGAGGTCAGTATGTCACAAGGAAAAAGAAATGAAGTCTATTTCCAGCAAAGTGTGACAGGTAATAGCACATCTCGTATGTCTATATTTGATATGACAAACACGTAAAATAACACCAAGATGCAGTGGCTTTTTCCTTCCGTATTATTTATCTGTTGGGATAAAGCCCCTAAAATTTAACTAAAGGAACAGCATCTCAATTTACTGCATCTCAGTTCAGTCATTCCAAATGCCATCAGAGCTCTCCATGTCCTTTAGAAGTAATCAGATTTTTTTGGAGGGGGCATTCAAGACACTCTCTTTGAAAGGTTAAAACTAAATACTATAAAGAAGCCTTTAGAAAATGAACAAGGTACTTGGCAGGTTACAGAACACTCACACTGTAAGCTTGCTAAAATGTCCACTACAAGGTCACATGAAGCTCCAAGGCATTACTCTCTACTTGTTTTTAGATCTTAACTAAGGAAGCCAAAGCAAGCACTGCACAACACTGATAGTTGCAATAGTCTACCCCGGCATAAAAACAAAACAAAAATACCTGAGGAAAAAGGATGGGAAGAGCCCTTTTTATCCAGCCTGGATGCCTATCACACTGGCCATCCGATGACCTCCCCTGGATCCAATGGTGGCAGATGAGATCCCAACAGCCAGCTGCTTGAAACGGCCACCACAGAATCCCAGCAGGTTACCATCCCACTGACTTATAAACCAAGCATCTGAATCCAAAAGGGATGGTTACTTGCAGCATCTGAAGAAAAGACTCATCTTACTAAAGCCTTCCTACCACTGCATGAGGCGGTACCCATACCTTTCTGAGGCACATCTAGGGCTTGTATCAACCATCTCCCTCAGTAACACATAGCTTGCTCCGAGTAGTCCATCTGTCACAGCAATGACAGACCAAGACAGAGCATTTCTAAGTAAGAGAGCCTTCTCAAGCTGCCATTAACACCAAGGTGGGGAGGGAATACCCTGCCCTATTACCACAGGGAGCAGCATTAGACAAAATCTTTCCTGTGACTACAAAAACTATCCACTGGAATGTTTATACTTTAATTTCTGCTTTGGAAAAAAACTGGCAGAAACATACAATTAAGGTAATCTAAACACTGGCTGCCAGTGGGGTTTCATAAGCAGTCTCATGCTCCTTAACAGGTTATTTTTAGTAGGCACTCTTTCAGTTCTCCTCTCTCCTCACCCACATGCAGACGAACCCACCCCACATAAGTTAGTTAGAGATATAAATTAATTTTAAATTTAGATGATTCCATACATTAGGAAGCGAGTACTGAAGCAAGCAAAACAGCATTTGCTTTCAATAGTCTTGGGTCAGGTCATTCCTGCCCCCAAAGAGCTTACAGATTATACGCAGTACATGAGACAAGGACAGAGACAGGGAGTGAGTAGAAACAGTATGACAACATTACTTTAGCATGAGACTGCAGCCTCAACAGTATCCCCCCCTCACTATATAGCTCTGAGTTCACTTCTAGCTGAGAAATTCAGCTATACAGTACTCGGATTTCTTATCCAAAGTCTTCTTTAGCTGCTCCTCCTCTTACATTGTCAGGGAACACGATTTAACAAACATTTGCCAAAGACGACTACAGCAGTTCAGCTGACATGTAATAACTTATAAAAACCCTGTAACTGAGCCCTGACAGGGCACCAGAGAACCCCAAGTTGCAACCAGATCGTATTTACCCACTTGTCCGTGCCATTCAACAGCTGACCCTCAACGAGTCGATCAGCATCTTCTAGCGAGGCCCATCATTGGGCACCTACTGATACACGTCCTGTAAGAGCAATATCTAAACCTTCCTCACCTTGAGGACTAACAAATGTTAAAGATCACATCTGGGTAATCCCTACAAGGCCTACAGTCTTCCCATCAAAACGTCTGGTATGACCGGTAAACCTTTCACTACAGTAATTTCTTGTAAACCACTTCAGCAGAATGCTTTCTACCTGCTAGAGATCTCCCTGGCTCAGTTTTAACTGCATTTGTTATAGTTTCTGAATCTAATTAGAAGTACATACATCGCCTAGCCAAGTACATCTCTGATCGCTGAGAACTGATTATCACTGGTTTCTCAACTTTTCATTCTCCCTGCATCCACTAAGAGGTTTCCAATGCACAAGCCCATGCCATTAAACATAAACCACAGAATAGCCACCTGCAGTAGCTGCAAGTTGCCAAGACCCTCCCTCCTGAGCAATTGCACAACTTAAGAATATCTTAATACATGTGAGAGGGAGTCTGCATTCTTGCACTAGGGTTTAAATAATAAATCTTTCAATCATGTTTATTACAGTGCTTAAGTGTGAATAGGAGCCCATAGTGCTAGGCACAGCACCGGGAATAAGAGACAGCTCCTGCCAGGCAGGCCTGCAGCCCAGCCTAAAGAACAGACAGACAGAGACCTAGGCTGGAGACAGCGCAGCCCACAGAGGAAACACTATAATGGGCAGTTGTTTCAGATGAGTACCACAGTTATTTGAGATGGAAGGAAGGAAGGAGCGGAAAAAGAAAAGACCTAAAAGGGAACAGGCTAAAAAAAGAAATTAAAGAGAAAAAGGTGAAGGTAAGAAGAGCAGAGGCAGGGGGAAAAACTCTACAATATCCCACCCCCCAAACCCCAACAACAACAACAACAGAACCATACTAAAGAGAGAAAAAGCAGAGAGAAGCGGAAATGAGCAGAGATTCAAGGAGCGAAGAGAATCTGCAGCAGGACTATTATCAGATTAACACTAGACAGAGTGAGCCCCCAAATGCGGTTGAAGCATGCGCATATGAAGCACTTGCTGTCACCACCACCGAAGGCAGTGCAGGCCAGCAGCCTCTGGGTAGTTCTCTCTGACCTCTGCAACCCCTGCCAGCCCATGAAACTGTGGAGGAAGGAGCAGGGCAAGAAGCATGTAGCTCCATATCTCCTGGACTTGCTTCGGCAGGGTCCCTTCTATTACACTGCTAGGGGTTATCTGCCACAGCTTCCAATCCTTCTTGCAATGTTGCACTCCCAAACCTCCAATTTTTGGCCTAAAAAATAGCAAGTTCTATATTTATAAGTAGCATATATGGCCTTGAAAACCTAGGTGCAATGAACAATAACATCCACTTGAATCTGCAGAGCTTCCCCGGGAGGACAAAGGATCAAGCTCTCCCCCCAGCCACAGCCCTGGGTTCCAACACATTTTTCTCCCCTCCAGGTCATCATAAGACTCTACTTTTTGCTTTCCAATTTCTCCCTTCTGCCAAGTACCCCACAATTAATTTCTGTCCTACTAGGACTTGATATGTTTTCTTACTCTCCAATTTTACTGAACACAGGGCAGAAATAGACCATGGACTGAGAAACAGCACCTCAGACCCAGAGTCCAACACAGAAACAAATTGGACTGAGTGAAATCAGTGAGAAACACTGCCTGGAATCCGATACAGCAGCCAAAATCCAAAGAGAAAGACACATGAAGCTGGCTAGGATAAGGCATTAATTTGATGCCTATCTTCTAACATTGTAGGAGTAAGAAAATTGATAGCTGTTCAGAACCAACATCCACCTTAGGTGGGGAAAAGGCCAACAGTGAGCAGCAGCTTTATCTGAATGCCTATGATGAATCATGTTCTGTGGTTCAACACCATACTAAGAGTAAAGGGGGCATTACAACCATTTCTACAGAGGGCAAAATCAAGTCGTCCTTGCGTGTTCAATTCATGCTGCAGAAGACAGATCAGCTTGAAGACACTACACATCTTCTGTGTCCACCCCAAGTTACCGCTTGAGATGATGACACAGAACTGCACAGAAATGGAACAAGTCAGGTTAGGTTATAAATGGGTTTGAATTCAAGGAGAGCATTCTCTCAATTAACATCAATAAACAGCAGGCCTGCCATCAGAGCAATGCAGGTATTTTCCATGGCAGGAATAGCTATCTTGGTGAAGGAGCTCTTATTACAGATGAGGCAGCATTTTTAAAGCTAGATATATAAAGCATTTTATCACTTGCCAAGTCTTGCTTTTTTATTTATTTTTAAAAGAACAAAAATAGTGGAGCAAGAAGAGCAGGAGAACTACATGCTGGACATCTTTAAACAAGAGAGACTACAGCTCATTTCTACGTCATACAAATCTGATCAAAGTGGGGCTACTGCCAAAATGGATGGTCTTGTTTCCCACCTTCATGCTCCTGCGATGGTAAATTTGCCAATCATGTAGCCTGAGGATGAGTCAGTTTAGCTTACTGATCTGACAAACTAATCTATCTCCAACAGAAATCAAGCCTCAAGTCAGCAAGCTGAACCCACTCATCCTGAGAACAGGCAGTTGTTTGTTGGAGCCAACAAGGGGAAGAATGGAGAACAACTGTGTCCCTTACTGCCTATACTCCCAAATCCACACCTTTTGACTCAGCACCACGGTGGAGGGGCAGCCTGCAGAGGCCGCCTTCAGAAGGGTGATGCTAGTCCTCCCATCTCTCCTTGTGTCCTGACATGGCTTTGCATTGGTACTAGGTACTAAACAGCTGCTATCAGAGGGTGAACTGGATCAGAACTGCCTCTGGAGGAATGAAATTCCCTGCTCTGATTCACCCCACAGCAACATGAGTGCTCTGGATGGCAGAGCAAAGAGATGGAAGCAGGCAGAAAGTCCAGAGACATTCCCTCATGGTGACAGCTTGCATCAAGGGCAGGCTGAAGTGGTCAAACCACAGCTTTGGGCGAACGCAAGTGACAGCACCCAGCACCGCATCCACTGCTTTCTCCAAACAAAACACAAGCTCAGGCTGTCAAACAACTGAATAATACTTCAGCTGGGGAGGGAGAACTAATAGACAGAATATACCAAGGGTCGCATTGCACCAGCATGGGCATTTTTTATGGACAGTAACTATCTTGCCTTAAAATCCATACTTTGGCCAGCAGAAAGCATTATTTTCTTCTAGGGCTTCTTAAACCTATATAATAGAGTTTATTTTTCCCCTCTCAGAACAATACACCTACTTCAATAAGACTATTTTCCCCACTAAAAGGACAAAAGCATAATTCAAACTACAGAAGATGTTTCCAAATATTTTATTGCAACATACAGACCTTACGAAAACAAAATCCTACACAATGGGAACTAGTTTTCTCTACAACGATAAAACATGAACAAAAGGATTATTTCTTCTTGTAAGAAAGAGCCCAGACATCTGGGAACCCAATTCCCTTCTACCAGCACATGAGCAGACTGAGGCTTTTGGGGACAACCTCTACACACGGAGCTGAAATCCTCAAAACTGTTCCTGTAATTGTTTGTTAAGGAAGACGGCTGGAGCTTGAAACCCTAAAATAGAGACAGGTATCTGGAAACAGGGAGAGGAGGGCAGCGCTGCTTTAGCAAAACTTCCTCTCAATTATGCAGGCAAACCCAAAAATAACTAGCAAAACCAGACCTTTCCCAAATTCTGCCAGCTTCCACGCCAGACAGTGTCACTTCTGGAGGTATGACAAAGCAGAAAATGATGCTACCCAATATCACTATCACTACTAGATAGATGCTAAGCCCAAACCCACAAGAGTAAATTTTGAGACATTCAACATGTCAACATGTCCGCAAAAGTTGTATACTTATCCAGAAGAGGAGGCTTTTCAAGGCCTGCTTTTCCCAATCTACGCAGGTTCTGAAAACACCTGAGGCTTTCTTGCCAGCAGTGCAGCAAGTTTTCTTAATTAGAAGCTTGACAGTCTTAGAGAGAAAAGAAAGCAGACCAAGGTCTTAACATTGCTGGCTATTCCCTCTCTTCCTACGCATGTTCTCATCCTAGGAATATCAAGCATGATAAACCAGGCATTACAAAGCCAAGACTGCGGGTACATGCAAAAGATCTTCATGTCTAGAAGGGGATAATGGAGCCTATTATTTATCTACTGCTGCTGTGACTGCAGAGTAATAATAGTGTAATCAAAGAACAGACATCTTTCTCAGAAAACAGACAGAGGAGCAGTCTAATGTTCTGCAGAAAAGGGTTTACCTGGTTCAGAAGACAGTAACTAACAAACAAAGCATTTTGAAGGCTGTGTTTCCTTTATTAGGAAGGCTCAGAGAAAAGATACTCAAATTCGGTATCTATCAAGATAAAGGAAGCACGTAAGAGCAAAAGCACAGGTCCATCAATCCCGTTTTCCATTCTCTTACAGCAGCCGACAGGAAGTGTTTAAGAGAGAACATGAAACAGGACAAGCTTGCAGGGATAGCTATCTCAGCACACTTTCCCAGCCCCCAGCTAAAGGTGACTTGGGAAGTTCCCAAGCCAAAGGCAGTACCTTCTGGATTTTTCTTTCTGCCTTTGCAAGCCCAGCCCAAGACCTGAAGATACTACAAACAATGGACCAACCAACCCTTTCTTCGCAGACCTAAGAAGTGACATCTCAAAAGCATATTAGTGTCAGTGCTACCTATTAGAAAGATGAAGTTTTATCTGAACATCTACAAGAGCAAGCAGTAACAATTCTGTTCAAAGTCCAGGATGGCAAAGGCATGTGCATATTAGGCAGCACCCAAGCACTTTTTACTATGCAGGATTATACTTCACCTTGTTAAGAAATTCATCTTTCACCTTGGGACTGGATGGAAACAAATATAATGTAAAGTTGACTGACATCTTTAAGCAGACAAAATAAGACCAGAAACACACAGCGTGAGTTTGGGAACAGGAGAAGACCCCAGTAACATAAAATAAATACCAAGTACTGTTGACTCAGAGGTGAGAAGTAAGTGATTCCTGCAAAGGAGCATACAGAATGCTTGAATGTTTGCATTTTGGTGGTGGTGGGAAGTGTTGAATCAACGTTATCTGCCACAGTGGCAGCCACTCACCTGGCAGCCTGGCACACTATAAACCAAACTTAATATAGAAGGGTTTTGGTAAAGGCAAGATGAGGCTCATGATCTTAAAAAGCTACAGTAAAAAACAACAAGACAGCAGAAAACTTTGCTCATGTTTCTGTTTATCTAAAGTTATTCTAAAATATACCCTTTATTCTTCCTTTAGTAATAACATTCTCTTGAATAAACATGTTCCTCTAACAATCAAATCAGTAATCGTCCTTTATCTGCCAAGGAATGAACCTGGAATTCTGTTTTCCTTTCCACTTTCATAGAAGAATACATCTCGTATCACTTTAGATTCTTGACAAATCAAACTGCAGTGCAATTCAGTGTGCAATGAAGGAGAAATACCTCTTTCCCCAGTATTTTCTTTGAAACACTGAAATGCAACTGAGTTGGTACACAATTTTACCCTTGTGTGATCAGTATTTCAAAACACTTGTAAGAGGAGCTGAAAATACAATCTACTTTTTAAACCAATTACTGCCCTTTTTAGTTTGTTACAACCCAAAAAGTCTGATAGGGCAAATATGAAATACTGGGAGTAATGCATGCTGCCTCCATCACAAATGAAAGAACAAAGAAAAACCCTTAGGTATTTTTATATGCACTGCTCATCATCAGAGGAGGTTAATGTATGAGTTGGTCAAAATCAGATGGTTGCTAAACATTGAACTCAAACTCATCCCCTTTCCAACAGCAAAGATTACAGCAATACTGACACTACTCGGAGGTCTTTTAATGACTGATCCCCACCTGTCACAATGATGCATCTCCATCTACCTTTACTCTTAGCTGATTTGCCAAGGCAGCAGAATTATTCCTCAAAGTTAAATGAAG
The DNA here is from genome assembly GCA_025447955.1 of Psilopsiagon aurifrons. Lineage (NCBI taxonomy): Eukaryota > Metazoa > Chordata > Aves > Psittaciformes > Psittacidae > Psilopsiagon > Psilopsiagon aurifrons. The sequence continues at coordinate 62,314 of JAOEHY010044715.1, forward strand.
TGCATAGGAGGCATCATACTTGTGCCAGTACTCGTACCTACACTTCGTGTCCTCTGTAACTCCAAGTACTCAGAAATACTCTTCATCACTAGAGAATCTACACAAAATTAGGCCTTCAGAGTAGAAAGACAGGACTTTTTATTACAGCATTAGAAATTGTATCCTGAGGAGAGAACACTGATGGTCATTACAGGGAAGAGTGGACTTTGAGACTCGGAAGCAGAAAGTTACTTATGCAACAAGAAAATACCGACATTAATTATACTGTAATTTCTTAAACAGAGAAGTTCATTATTTCCTTGACATATTAAAACTGAAAGACCCACAATTAAGATAAGAACATGATCTCATAAAGCATCTCGGGTCTTCACATTAGAAACATCACTAGGTAAAACCTCGGTGAGCAGAATTAACAGGGTTAGCACTGACAAGTTCTCATGTCATTAAAAAAAGGCATCCCAAGAATATCCCTTTGGTGGTTTTAAACTTTAGGCACACACTATGCATGCACTGGTGTTTAACAGTTGTAAACTGCTCTCATTGAAATTGAATTCCTTTCAGTTTCAATCCATCCTCCTACCATTTGCCCCAGTAGATATAAAAGTCCCCACAGCAGTCATGCAGGACAGACCAATGAAACATCATCTGCAAAACACACTCATATTAACAGAGAAATATGCAGTCGTGTGCACACAGAAATATTAACTCACACAATCCATCTTTCAAAAAAGGCACCGTAAGCCAGTCCAATTACGAGAAACCAAACTTCTAACAGGAATTTTCCCTGATGACAAGAACTGTTTCATGTACATATGCTTTACTGGCTTCCAACAGCCAGGTTGAGCTCCAGGGTCAACAGCCATCACTACCATCTCCCACAGGATGCAACAGCTCTGCCTCAGAACTAAAATGTCTCTTGTAAGCATGCAGTCACACATGGATTCAGTGCATTTAACTTTCACCAGTGCATGTCCTTTTAGTTTCCATTATTTCAGTTTTAGCATCAACAGGGACAATCTGAATGTAACATAAAGGTTATTTCAAGCAGAAAAGCAATTTACTGTCTTCCATACATCCTGTCAGGATTCAAAAATTACTGTCACCAACGCAAGTCTTTCCAGATCAAAGCAGTGCCACAGGAGTTCAATATTCTATTACTGTACCCTGTGGCCACCAGGCAACATTGGCTGCCTATGACATATTTGAAATAAACTATGACACTGTACCAAAAAAGGTAGCAGTGAGAAGAGAAGGCTGCGTGGAGACCTCATAGCAACCTTACAATATCTGAAGGGGGCCTACAGGGATGCTGGAGAGGGACTCTTCATTAGGGACTGTAGCGACAGGACAAGGGGTAATGGGTTCAAACTTAAATAGGGGAAGTTTAGATTGGATATGAGGAAGAAATTCTTTACTGTAAGGGGTGGTGAGGCACTGGCATGGGTTGCCCAGGGAAGTTGTGAATGCTCCATCACTGGCCGTGTTCAAGGCCGGGGTGGACAGAGCCTTGGGTGATACGGTTTAGTGGGAGGTGTCCTTGCCCACAGCAGGGGGGTTGGAACTGGATGACCTTAAGGTCCTTTCCAACCCGAACTATTCTATGATTACATGGAGGTAGCATCACAATCATCACAGCAGCCATAATCACCAAGTATTTCTGCAGGAAAAACCTGGCTAGGCCTCCTAACTTCCTGGTTTTACATACAGTTGATTGCGTAGCTAAAAGTCACTCCCCTTTGCTAGTTCGGTCAGATGAAGTCTCCCACACACCACCATAGCATAGTCCTCTCCCTTCTACCATCATTCACCACGCACTAAATCATGCTGATGAAACTGTTTCTGTGGCTATGCTATAAACACCAGTGAAGTCATCTGGGAAGGAAACCAAGCTATGTTTTTTATTAAAAGATTTACACTTGCAAGTCTGGATCATCTCACTGATTGGGTTTACAGCACCCTGCTTGCTGTGGAAGAAGCAAGCATAGGGACTGAACAGCTCAGGGTCAGGCAGGAAATTAAATGAGCCCTCCCAGTAGGAAGGTGAATATAAATCTGTACTCAAAAAAAGCAGCAAGGGGTAAGAGGTTTGTCAGCCTTACACAGGTATCTGCCACTACCAGAACAGATTTGCCATGTGCCCAATTTGGGTCTAATAAGACAAAGAACATAGTACAGTTAAAGTCTGCAGGACTGCTCTAGATATAATTGAGCCTTTGCTTCACGCTATCTAACCCTGCAGTTTTGTGCATACTAGGTCAGGAGAAGAAACTTCTCATTACTTGCAGGTTTCTTTCAAGTTCTTCAATATCTGGCCTGGTGGGCCTTCAAAAGAAATACTCCAGTGGGCATCTTAAGAGCTACCTGGTAAATGTCATCTCCATCTGTGCAAGATTGCTGATATAGGGGCAGAACAACCAACCTGCTGGGACAAGTTGAACATGACTTTGGCAAAGAGAAGCCCTACTGGCAATCCAAGCAAACAGGTAAGTGGGATCCAAGGAAAACACATACTTGGACTTTCAAAAAGCCCAGGCTGCGTCTTTAACAACCCATGGCAAGAAGTCAAGTTGCCTGGTTATAAAGGCAAGGTCTATTTATGGGCAGAAAGCTGGCTATAGACTAGGAGGCAAGGGTAAGAATTAACAGTCAACTTCTCACTACAGAGATGAGTCAATACCGGAGCTGGCCTGGCAGCATTGCTAGGACTCATGCTATTTAGCATCTTCAGTGACCTGGAAAGAAGTGAAATTCACGAAGTCTGCAGATAAAGCTAAGCTTTTTCAGGTCAGCCAGCTGCAACGGCAGTGACTATGCATTCTGGAAGGACCTCACTGAACTGACTAAGCAAAGTGTGGTACCAGAGCTTCAATGCAGAGAGATCAAAGACAATACATGCAAATTCATAGCTGGAGTTCACAAATTGAAAAAAATAACCTTGAAGTCCTCAGAAATTAATGGCTCAGTGCACCACCTTCACTGAGAATACTATCAAGAAGTTGGATATCATCAGGAAGGAACTGAGCACATGGCAGAAAGTAATTTTCCCGCTACGTGAAGACCTGGAGCTCTACAGTCATAAGAGCCAAGATATGGAGACAAGAATGGCATGCAAGCAGAGCAGAGGAGAATTCAAAAAGGTACAGAAAAGAAAAGGAGACAATTAAAGGAGTAAAGGGACAGAGCAGCTGTCTTGGGGGAAAAATAAAAAGAGGTTGGGGCTCTTCACTTTGGATGCAAGATGAGGGGTGGGAGGGTGTCATATATTCCAAGCTTATAAAAACCTGATGGCAGCAGGTAAAATCAACATTGCTGGCAAGGAACTCTGGGAATCTGAAACCACAGGATGGTGAACAGATACTAAAGGGAAAAGACAAGGATTTAGCTGCTAACACTGCCAGTCTGATGACTTGATGCCAGAACACTAGAAGGACAGCAAGCCACAGAGTGGCCAAGCTCAAATGCTCTCCCTAACTAGCAATGTCACTGCCAGTATAGAAGACCACTTACTTGGCTACTACACAAACTACTGACCTGAGCCAGTATGGTATTTCTTACCTTCTAAATCAAAACTGGACAGAAAAATGTTAATATGAAATTTCCTGACTTACCATCAGGAAAACTTCTTAATAGACAATTTAATGATCTAATTTCCACTTTATTCTTACAAGGAGACCCACTTGGAAGAATAAAAGTGCAGATGCTAAAGATGATGCTAAATAAGATGTAGTGAGGAACTTGGCTCCCAAGATGGAGAAGAAAGAAAAGGAAAACAACAAGCACAGCTATCTCAATTATACATTACTTTGGGTACTTAAGAGTCAAGAACAGCTAGCTTCCAAACCAGCTACACACCTCCATGCCACAGGCTCCATCTCTGAAAGCTTCAATGCCAGCAAAGGCAGCCCAGGTTAGAAGTGATCTACCTGCCCCTGGCCACATGACCAACCGTGGTTATGGTTCCTTGATGTCATCTCAAGGGAATTCCAACGGGAGTAAAACACCCCTTTAAAAGGCAACATCTATTTCTCCATGCAGGCCCATCCTCTCCAGGCAAATCTTAAATTAGGAGGGACACAAAAACAAAACAACTGAGTCACTGCCCACTATCTCAGCTGCAGACATTTCTTCAAAAGAGACAAGGCCAAGGTAAGCATTTGTACTGGGCAGGTTTCAAATACTAGTAAATACAGCAGTCTCACCAATATTCCTCTCTGCCTTGGAAACACCATGGAAGCAGGGAGGTAGCTAGGCTCTCATCCTATCTTCTGTTGTGGCAGCTGCACAGCCTGCTTTTCTGAGTATTCAAGATGCAGCAGACTTACTCTCTTCCCATGTTTTCCTCAAAGTGCACACCTGATCTGCTCCACTGCTTCCTGCTCCTACCACAAGGGATGGCAGAAGTGGGCAGACAGGCTCTGAAAGCACTGGGACTGACACAATCCTGGAGGTCATCTTAAGACGACAAGAGATGTGTTCTACTACTGGATCCTTCACAGCTGGGCAGAGCTAGCTCAAGGAGGAGACAAGTTTCAGGGCAGCAGAGATATGTGTCTCAGTACAGTGCCAGTACTCCTGGGCAACACACCTTAATATTGCTTTGGTCTCTTGTTCTTTACAAGATGGTCTGGAAACAGCTTTTGATGCTACATGAGATTGCAATGTAAGACAGACCTAAAGCACACAAGCTTTTCATACCTTGAGACAGGAGCTGCATAGAATAGAACTCTTATTCAGTACTCAGAGTCTCAATCACAGTTGAGGCAAAATTGTTAAGGAGCACTGGACTGAGCTGAGACCCGGCAACACAAACAGGCACTGAGCTGGTACCTGGTCTGGTCAGACCCTCTGGATGTGAAAACTGTGGCACATGTAGGACCAAGGGATCCAGTGCAATTCTTACCTTGGGCCAGCCCCCTGAGCCCTGCTGCAGATGGGACTTGGGGACACCTTCCAAGACATTGTGAGCCTGTGGGGAGATCCAACTAGCCACAAGCAGAACCTGCTGCAAGACCATGCTTTCTCTCCCTCCATCTGCAGGGTGTGACAAACCCATATTTACGGCAACAATAGAGGACGGTAAGAAAAATGATCCAAGGCTTTTCCACGTCTTCAGATAGCAGTGAAAGAAAATGGCCCATTTAAGTGGCAACAGAGAAGAACCCAGCCTGAAGCACTGTAAGAACAAAGAACCACCTGAAGCATGGCTCGGCACTTGATCCATCAAATATACAGCAATGTGAATACTCCAAGCGTGACAAAAGCACTAAAGACCAATGGCTTCATCTCCAGTTAAACCATTCCAATTGCCATCTTAAGCCATTAAGAACACATCCACACAGCTTGCAAGAAGCAGGTATAAAAGCAACAAGTTTGTTTTACTAACCAATTAAGATTCAGAGTATTTCTTACATTACTGGTCAGTTTCTGCTCATGTATTTAAATTAAGTTACGGTAAAAGTCAACAGTTCTCACACGGAACACTTCATATAACTAAGACAAATATACTTTCAAATGTTCAAAGCAGGAATCCCGGTGAATATGAAGAGCCATAACCCAAAACACAACAACTCCTTTCTCCCATCTCAAGCTAGCAAAGTGTTGTAATTCTGGGCAGCAGTGTTTGGGAACAGTTGACAATTACAAAATCAGGTACAACAGGCAGGTTTTGTTTGTTTTAATGCAAAACACAGCCAAGCAGAGCTCAGTACATTATGGTTTGCTCAGAGGGCAAGCACAGATCCAAATCCCCATAAAACTGCACAAATCTGGTGGAGTTACTGAACTTACACTAAAATTGTTGTTTCAAATGTACTTATACAATGTTCCAGACGAGTTACTTCCATCTGACTGAACTTGGTTTTGCCTAGTTTCATTATATCTTTCCTAATTTGTACTCCCATATTCTTTCTCTGTTTACTCCAGTTACCTCTTGAGAGCTATTTTGCTTCTTTCAGCACTTATTCTGCCCTGCTTCTTCCTTGTCTGTGACTCAGAATTATGTTAGCAACCTCTAGTTATCCCCCTTCTATTCCCTCAAATGGGAGGAGTACCTCTCCTTGTACCTGACTGCCTATTCGAATCTATCTCAAGAGGTGAGTGACGAAGTCCCTGGCATTACTTCAGCCTCCCTTGCAGCTATACAGCCTCCCTGTCATTAAAAGCAAAGCTGAATTTGTGTACAAATCATCGCTGTCCAGACACATGCTCAACCAAACAATGGTTTACATAGCGTTTATCCAGCAAGCAGGGAAAAAAACAAACCAACACATGTGTCACAACTCATACGCCCATGGAGGTGTGCAAACAGAACCATCCTTTTCCTAGAGGAGTTACTGAATATGCACCCTGCTCTACTGAAAAGTCATCAAGAAATGACCAATAGCCTGTGCTGTGGGGACATAAGTTACCCATTTTAGGCTGCAAGTTCCCTCAGAATTTAAATCCATCCAACCTACAGGCTCCGGTGCGGAAAAGGAAAAATGAATTCCCAAACTGCAGAGCACCGCAGAGTTAAAAGGATAGAGTACGTGAAGAGGCCGCAAGCACTGACAACCCTGGGTGGCTGAGCAACCTCTGATAATAAGAACTGCCTCCCACCCCACCCTGGTAACAGCTCAGCCAAAACTACACACACTCACATGCATGAAGGCTCGTGCCCCCTCACTTGGGCTGGCACTCCTAAGACACAAAGGGCAGAGATAACAGACCATTCTATACCTGCAGTAACCAGTCTGATACTGGGACCGCACAGAGGGCCACCAGCTAGAAACTGCTTTCATAAAGCTAATTATTAGCCTGACATTACAATCAAGTCCAAGTCAACTCACTTCGAAGGGCTGGGCTTGGTTTTAGCCTCTGGCTACCTTTCAGAAGGTGTTTCCCATCGCTGAAGGCAAACCACCCGAGAACCAACAACCCATTTATACTGGTGAGATTGGTGTCCTCTCCAAATGGCAGTATCTCAGGGTACACGACCCATTGTGTTGCTTCAGTATTTTTATGTGTTTACTGCTCAAGAACATATTTTTTCTTGCAACATATTTTTCCTTCAGAGGTTGAGCAAGTGCTTGTCAAGTTTCCAGAACCCATAGGGCACTTAAAAGCTCCTAATCCAAGTTTATGGAAGCAATTATAGCAGCTTTCAAATGTTATTTTGATTGCCTTCAGCATATATGCTTTTTGAAAGTATGGACTAAAAAGCACCGAGTAAACTCTGTTTCTCTACAGAAGAAACAGGCTGGAAACAACTCAAAACATCTATTTTTGTATAGCAAAACCCATTATCTTCTCTCAAAAAGAATACTAAATTCTAGAACTATTTATCTGAAGCACTCATACACACTTTTTGCTTTACCCTGGAATTCACATGGCTGTTTAAAACGTCCTTATAATACAGAGGGAGTTTCAGAAAAAGACAGGCTCAAACACCACACTGTTGTATCACAACTGCAGATCTCCTTTCCAACCATCATAGCATTCAACACTAAGTAAATGATACAAATGTGCGTTTTACACACCTAAGAATATCAGGAGAATGTACTTAAAAGGCTCTTTTTAAACGGTTTGGGTGGAAGTAGAAACCAGCAGAGAGTGAGCAAAGCTCAGACCTGTGCCCAAGCACTGCAAAGACCTCAGTCAAATCAACTGATTTCATGCTGGCACGTTCATATAAGCAGCATCAAGAAACTGCTAAGAAAGAGTATCACCAAGCACTGACAAACTCCCCAATCTCTAGCTACTCGCACAGAACAAACACTGCTACTTACAGAAAACCACTTAATTTTCATGCTTGCCTAAGCTAAGACAGCTTTGCACTCTTAATTGGATTCCCACATCTCCAAATGCCAATTTGGAAGAGAGAAGCTGTTTACTTTGGTGACGGCAAACAGCAGAGCTGATTGTGCATCATTTTCGGAACTTGCTTAAATCATTTCAGAAATCAGCTTCTTTCAAATGATCTTTCCAAGCTGAGTGTAGTGACAAGGAACACTAGAACATCTCTAGCACAAGCTGAAGAACAGCCCTCAGTGATATGGCTTAGTGGTGGTCCCAGCAGTCCTGGGGTAGCGGTTGGACTTGATGATCTTAAAGGTCTTTTCCAACTGAGTTGATTCTATAATAGGAGCATTAAGAAAACTACGCTTCCCATTTCCTGCCTGTATGGGTAAGTTTCAGTGGATAAGGCAAACACCTCATGTGCACAAGGTTACTATAAATACTAACTTATAATTCATCTCCACTAGGCTAGACATCCACCTTGTAAGGGTAAAAGCTGAAAACATGAGATGTCTTCAAGCACCAAAACAATTTCCTCCATTAAAATTATTTCCAATTATGATCTGCTCTGTTATAAAAAGATATAGTTTAATATCGCTGCGCCAGAAGTCAGTCAGACTTTAAAATGCTGTTCATTTCACCTTCAAGCTAGTCATAAAATGCAACTATTACACACAGAATATGAACCACATAGTTTTCCACGTCATACATATACACAGTAGTATCTGCCTAGACATCACGTCTGTATTTACTACAATACCCAAATACAGAACCTGAGCAGAAGTTTCTACACCCAACATGTCAATTGCTATACCAGGATTATTCTTCCAGGTACAACAAACAAGCTGCCAACTACAGCTCCCCACATACCAGGACTTGTCTGCACTCCATCATCTTAAAAAGCAATGGTGAACCCAATGAACATCTTCAGGTACTGCCAGCATTTCTTTAGCAAGTACACCCATCTCTCAACCCCCTCTCTTCCTTATATTTGACACAACTTGCAATAGAATCAGAGGCTTAGAATCGCAGACTCATAGCACAGTTTGGGCTGGAAAGGACCTTAAGATCATCCAGTTCCAACCCCCCTGCCATGGGCAGGGACACCTCACACTAAACCATAGCACCCAAGGCTCTGTCCAACCCGGCCTTGAACACCCCTAGGGATGGAGCATTCACAACTTCCCTGGGCAACCCATGCCAGTGCCTCACCCTCTGCAGTTTTTTGATTGTCAGTCGAGGAGAGAGGGAAGATAAGAGCGTATATGTGTGTATGTATATATACATGTCCATATATATGTACGTGTTTTTTTAACTGGATGAAGCCAAAGCCTTGCTCTTTTCAAGTCATAACCATACACTTGCACTTGCAAACAAAACCCCAGCCTTTGCAGTCTCAGGTTTCTTTTTCAATTCACTATCAGTAGAAATGCGATAGTGAAAGCTTGTTTCAGCAGCATTTCCAGCCACTGTCACAAAAAACCTTACGCCTGAGCACAGGAAGTTTCAACCTGCTCTCTCCACCGCATGAGAAGTCACCTGCACACCAACCTGCGTCTGGAAAGCTGACTGCAGGTTTCCATCTAAGGAAGGAAATTGCTACTCAAGGAGGAATGTCTGCCAGCCCTCTAGGACAAAGATGAGAGTGCCTTTAGTCTTTAACTATGTTGCTCTGGGTGTGGTTAGACAAGGCTGCTAGGGTGACCTAATACTTCATGCTTTGTTGTCAGCAAAAGGCCCACTCTTTTCTGGGGGGGG
>JAOEHY010044719.1:0-23732 GCA_025447955.1 Psilopsiagon aurifrons
CAAGTAAGCATCACACAAACGTACAATGAGACTGATAAGAGGAATCTCAAAAGGAGAGAACAGTATCATTTTTCACATATATGATACATTTCACTTTGAAAAAAATTACAGCCTACAGGTAAAACTCCAGTAGCTTGTGCTAGTATGAAATTAATTTTGACCTAGTTTTATATTTTCATTATAATACATAATACGAAATTAAAAAGTCAAAACATAAAATTTTTATCCTGTCTTTTGAAGCACCGATACATTTCATTCTGACAACATGAGGACATTTTGATATTTGTCAGAACTTTTTGATATGTTCTTCCACCAGCTCAAAATGAGACTGGATGAACCTATCGAGACTTCAAGACAGATGAAAAATGTAATGATGTTACAATAACTTCTCCAAAAGCGATATGACACAGGCAGTTCATGAAGGCAGTATATAACAGCAGAAAAAGGAACATAGGCAGGATACCATGTTTGGCTATGGTAACCAAACCATGTCTGGTGCCTGATGTGGACCACTTCAATAAGTGATCTAGACCTTATTAGATATATCACACTCACAGTGTTATGTACTGTATTGTTTATGTGCATGTACTGCATTGTTTATGCACATGTACTGCAAGAAATTAGATGTTTACATATTAAAAATCAAACAAGGTTACAGGTACAGAAGATTGTGTCCCAGCTAAATCTTGGGAGCTTTTTGGGCAGAAGAGCCCCGAAGCACTAACCAGAGCTATAATAAACTTAGGACATCACCACAGTAATATACATCCATACTTGGTGTATATATGCAACAAAGAGATGCCACCCCTGAGCTGCATCTCCCCTAATGAAGCACCAGGTAAAATTATGCAGGTAGGCTTAGCCTAAGGAATAACATCTTCTGATGCACCAAAGACTGAACAGAAGAATGGATGAGAAGAGTATATCAAGTGACAAAAATTGGATTAAAAGGAGCAGAAATAGAAATGGCTGTTGAGAAAAACATGTAGTCCCACCAATAAACAGTAATTGGGATAGAGGGTTAATGGTATGGTTTCCTTCTTTCGCAAGTGATAGAAGTTCTTTTAAGGTTTTGGTACCATAGCTTTCTTTGATAAATGCAAAGGGGAAGATTTTTTAATTAAATATATATATATATAGTATTGATCATATTATATTTATATTATATATTTTTATTTTACATATATATATATAAAAGGAACACATTCCATGGGCAAAAAAAAAGGGGATTCAAAAGAATATTCGTACATAGGAATCATACAGGGCAACAGGAGCTTGGTAACCTTAACATCAGGATCCAGTGCTTCACCTGGTAACATTAAAAATACATAACACAGAATATACACAGCACAACTGACCATATTTCTGACCTGGTCCACATTCCCATTACGTCAGCTCTCCTCAGTTTCAACTGCATCTGTGCTCCACCTCAAGCAGGCCAACAGCTCCTCTTAGGCAGACTTTCTTTTGAGAGACAACTCATTTTTACCTCCCAGATCGCTTCCATTCCTGATGAGCCTTCCCTGCTCTGCACAGAAATCTGTCTGCATCCCAGTGACTCCTAAAGTGGAAATGACCGTCAGTCCTTCCAGTCCAGGGCACAGCATCCCAGCTTTCCAGCCAGACTTCTCCATTCTCTGCTCCACTGTCTGCACCTGAGTTACACAGTAAGACCCATATCTGTGCTTTGGCACAGAGAGAAGCATGATTTCCACATCCACCAATTAACACTTAATGAAAAAACAGTAGCCACAGCAACTCCATACCAACATTTGAGACCATCTGTTACTGTCTTGTTAGTGTATGCTTTCTAGAGTGACCAATCCACTTCATACCAACAGTATGGTATGCATCTGTTAAAGAAATATTTTACTGCACAGGCTCTGGATGGATTTCTGATGTGGGAAAAAGATGCAAAATAAGCCAAAATAAACACTGGCCTGATTATTTTAAGATGCATCTCTTGCTCAAGCACATGTAAATAAATTTCACCCGAGACACAAGAAGGTGGAGTTATGCTGGGGAATGACTTTGGCTTGTCTTGGAAAAGCTGCTAAGTACAATTAGAATGTTTCAATTTAAACATTTTTTTTAATTACCTGTGTATGTCCCCCCCCCCTTCTCTTTCTTTAAGATGGTGTCAAGCTACTACACGCAGGCCAGCAGCAGGGAAAGGAAAATGTTGACAATACATTTGAAAGAAAGGCACCAGTGCTGTTGTGTGTCAATACTCATCCGAATGTGCCCATTTGATATTTTACTGACAGAACTGAAAATATGTTTGAATTTCAAACTTGTCGAGATGGCTAGGATGCAGGGATTATTTTCCCCTGAGGGCAGATAAACAAGACGGATGGGCTAAACTTCGAATTGCCTAATGATCAAAATGCAAGGTAAGCTGTCATAGAGAAGGCTCTTCTCATCCTTGCTGACAGCATGAATTCTTCTGAATTATTTCTAGTCTTTCTGATTAATGGGCCTAGTGACTAATTAGTTCATGAATCTTACTCATAAACGGCACTTTGATAGCTGCCTAATGCTCACTTTGAGAGAAAGACCTCACTGATGTCAGCTGGAGATGTGCTCTCCAACAGAACCTGGCCCTGGATGATCCCACAACTAGCAGTGGTGCACAGTTGCAGCCTGGCCCTTATGGCAGAGTCATCCCTGGCTGGGATGCCAGATCCACACTGCCACACAGGGCAGGGGAAAGTGGGGCTGCAGCTGACCTTTCTCCCCAGACTGAGAGTGATTGTGCCATCAGCCCTGTGTCACTTCTGAGACTGCAGTGTGGAGCACATTTCTGCATGGCAGAACACTTCCCTCAACTGAATAACCAATCAAGATGGCAATATCTTCTCTTGTAAGGGGTGAGATCAGTGCATCCTGGAAGAGATGCAATGTGCTCTCAGCACTGTAGTGTGTTAGGGACACCCCTGAGACATACACTGCTGCTCCGTGTTGTGTTGCTTTTTCTAGAGGAAGTCAGCCCAACCAGCCATCATCAACCAAGAGGGCAGCAAGAACCACCAGGATGACCTATAGGAGCACCACACCGCCCTCTGACAGGACAAAAGCACATACATGAGATCCAAACGAATGTCTGCTAGTTAAAAAGCCAAAGATGTACGTGGTTGCACCAGAAGTAAACTGGGAACTTTAACTAATACTTTGGAGAACACCCATTAAAAGAACAGTTTCTTTACTCCATCTCATTGCTCCCAGTTTCTGCTTTCTTCCTTGCCTGGAAGAGCTAGAATTCATTTACTTTGTTGTTACATCTGGACTGTATTGTAACAGTTTTACACATGGCTTTAGATCCCATTGTTCTCTACAAATGGTTCCAGCTACTAAATGTCAGTGTCAGGGCCTGTACTTATGGCAAAAGACACAGAGTCTTTGGCTTTATAGCTCTTCTGAGACCCCAGTAGCATGTTGACATTTCATTTTAGCCTATCACAATATTTGGGGATTTTGTTTGCTTGAGAAGGATTCAGTTTGAAGAAGTATTGAGGTACTGCAACACTAAAACTTGCTCTACTACAACTAGGTAAATTGTCATTTGAATTGTTTGGCCTGATGAGCAAGAGGAGAAAATGTAAACAGCAGCACTTGCTCAGTGTTCCCCAGTACAACTATTTGATACGTGGTTCAGTCTGTGCACAGGTAAGCAGCTCTTAAGACATTTCCTGTTGTACCAGGGCCCACATGCCCAGAGGAACTTCTGGAGGAACTTTTCCCAAGCAAAATGTGGGTATTACTTGGGGAGAGCATCAAAAGTGCCTCCAGCACCATTACTTTAAGATCCAAAACATATTTCCACACAGATGTATTTCCTCCCAGCTTTTAATTCTGAAAATATATTCTTGGATGCCATACCCTGTGGAGTCATACATGGGCAGAACAGAGGGAAGAGAGCTTAAGAATTCTAAGCAAATAATTGTCTTTCTCTGATTAACATTATGTCAAAATGGGTTACATAAAGGCAAAAGGCCAAGCGTTCTGTGTTTTCTCATCCTCGTGGCCCAGAATCCACATACCTAATCCACCTGCAACTGAGGCTCAGCACTGATCTCTAGTATTTAAAGAGGTGTAAACACTTTTCTGTTTTATCAAGTCACAGACTTGCTTTCCCACTTTTCTCTCCCTCACTTAAGAACTTACCAAAATCTGGGAGAGGTTTGCCTCCCACAGTGTTCCTTCTACACAGGAGGACCTTTCCACTGTGGATCACTGCAGTGGCAGCTCCTGCCAAGAAAGACAGATGCACAGTAAGGGTGCAGACTGTCCTGAGCCTTCACTTAGTAGTTACACAGGTATCTGCAAGTCTCCTAAGCTAATGAAAGACTTTACCACCTTAACACAAACTGAGTATTATCTATGCCAAGACTTCAACCTCTGATCTCAGTGGTGCTTTCAAAAAGGTGAACACAAAAAATCCTTCAGCTGACATAAAACTTGCTCCCTCTCCCTCTTCTGCTCAAAAGACAAAAACAGGTCTAGCCTCAGCCACAAAGGCTACTATTCAGTACACACTGGCAAAATCTAATCCCTAGAACAGCTTCTATGACTGTGATCTCCCATTTTCTTCACGTGTAGAAAGAAAAACAACCGAGTATGAACATCAAGTCCAGAATTCTTGAAAGCTCAAAAATCAGCTCAGAAAGAAAAAAAAAGAAACCAATACAGCATCTACTACAACAGCACTACCAGGCATTGCTTTTGCTGAGTTTTGTTCTCAGGTGTCCCAATGCAAATGTGTAACTCTTCCAGGTCTTGGTACCACATTTAATGCAAGTTTATTACCTCTCTGTGGTCTGCAAGTCCTCCTGGCTCCTACCTGTGACGCACAAAGATGGCAGGGAGAAACAATTCTGACAGACCAGGGACAGACCATCAACTCCAAGTAAACAACTAGGTATGTCCAGCTGATTAAAGAAAATGGTAGCCTTTGCAAAAGGGCGGGGGTCATTCTATTAGCTAGCCAAGAACATGCATGCACTTGTAAAAACGTCAAAGCAAAACTCAGGCCAAAGGAGTTTTCCAGGATTCAAATCTGGTTAGATAGCTCTGCAAGCATGCTGAAGAGGAATTTTGGTGTAAAAAACAATTCTCCAGCTCAGAGAATTAGAGACTGGTAGAGACATGCATTATTCAGCTCAGCTCTGTTCTGATGACTTGTTCAGCTCAGTGGCTGCATTGCAAAAGGTAAACAGGTTTCTACCCATAATCTTGTTGTCTCTGAGCAGCAATCCATCTGTCTCTCATTTATAGTTATCGTCTAGTGATGTGTCTTCTTACCCAGGTGACACTCCCTTCAGATACTATTTTAATACCATTGAAGACAGACGAAATCCCAGTTTTGCCTAAGCAAATTTAAAAGAGCTATTTAAAGATAAAGATGCAGCAAAGCTGAAGCTAATACTGTAAAGATTTCTCAGGAGGGTTCCTAAAAGGAGAAATTACTGGGAAAGAAAATAATTCACCAGAAAGCTCTATCAAGCAAAATGAACTATAGCAGCTTCTAGTTAGGACGCTATAGTAAGGGATATATGCATACAGAGAAATCTTGGTATTGTAAATTTCATTCCTAAGAGGCTTCAATCTACTAGTGAAAGATTAAAGTTTGACTCCAATCTTTGATAAAAATATCTAATGCTCAGTTTAGAAACTTCTCAGGAGCATGAAGCTTGTGCTGTTTGTCAGTACACAGAGGACAGAAAAGTCCATACCTCATGAGATAAAGATGCTGAGAAACAATTAACAGGGCTGGAAACAAAAAAGCCAGTGCCAGAATCTGGGAGTCTCTGTACCATGGATCTCTTTTGCACACTGCAAACTCTGTTATGAACATGGGGGCTATTTCCCCTCTTTTTAAATACATAATTCTCCATGCCATTCAGACAGAGTCCCTTACACAAATAAATGGCTATTGTTGAGATAAACCAGTTTTTCTAGTCTAACAAACAGATCAGCTCCTGAAGGTACATGGACTGTCATGTTAACTAACCACGAGTCCCCCTGACAAAGAGGACCTACAGCTATAAAAATATGCTGGGTCTTACTGACTATTTCAGCTTAAGAGTGAAAAGAGAGAAGCAAAAACTGACTTCAGGAATATGAGGAGACTTCTGACTCTGGAGAAACAGGCATGTGCAAGCATATTGAGGAAGAAGAAAGATCCTGCAGTGATTAAAAAGGTCTGATCAAAGCCCAGAGAACACTCAAGAGCAATGCCAGACGTGAAGCAAGGTTAAGTGTATACAGATGTTTCACTGTTCAGTCTCAATCTGTACATGACCTCTTGGACCATCTGATGCAGAGAATAACTGTGTCTAAAAGGCTTTGGGGTGCCTACTTGTTACAAGCATGAAAAGGTAAACAGTAAATCAAAACCTCATGAAAAGGCAGAGTACTGGGAGAGAACATACTTAAGTGGTCTGGGTGCCTCCAGATGCCAGCACTGGTTGAAGAGCAGCTGGGGGTCCTGGCCCTATATTCGAGCAAGGACATGATTGATTGCCTGTATGAAGAAAGTCGAAGGAAAAAGATAGTCTCTAAAACCTAGTGAAAATCAGGAAAACTTCACAAAGCAGTGACCCAAGCTGGTTGCATCAAAAGACATCACAGTCATTTTGTGACCAGCAGTTGTAGAAGGGCCAGAGGGAAAGCCACCAGGCTGAGGCACAACAGTCTGGCATGAGCTGGACACCATACCCCCAAACAACTGAATGGATCCTAGTGACCCAGCAAACCCAGCCAAAATCTCCCCAGGGGGCAGTATGCAGCTTTTAGGGCACCCACGCTCCTCTGCCCTGTAGTGTCCCAAAAAGACAGCATGCCTACTCTCCCCTATTTTCACCAGGACAACTTCTCACGGAGCAGAATCAAGTTTACAAGCAGAGTCCAGAGACTGCATTCTTCAGCTCCAGAGCAGCAGTTACATAGCAGATTGCCTGGTGCTCCATAATTTCCTGTCTCAGGTGAATCATCCATACCCCCAGGAATATTCCCTACCTATAAGGCACCACCCTCAGATCAAATGAGTAGATGGTCAAAAACCCTGCCTCAGCCTCCCGGTGCCAAGAACTCTTCTGTGACCTTGGCACTGCTGGCACACGCAAACAGTGCAGGGATCAATATGGAAGTGTGTTTAAAACCCTAGATCAAGAAGCTTGTGAATTTTTCTCTTTGAAAGGAAAGGCAGATAACTGAACACAATGAGTACTAATCACATAGCTTAATGTACTCCGGGAAGATAGCAAAGTGATAAAAGGCAGCACAAAGAAAACCCAGAGTATGGCAAACCTCTCTGATGCTTCTTCATCCTGTCCTCCATCTGTCTTGTCTCTGCTGAATGCAAGCTCCCAGGTACAGAGGATGTCTAATAGTCTCCATCTCTGTAGCACCTTGCACAATAGAGTGAAATTTCAGTCAGAGCCTCTAGGCATTCAAGCAAAACAAGCAGCCCATACCAAGCGATAAATACATGAAATATCAATTATTATTTCTACAGAATTCTCATGGCAGAGGTGGGGATATTTTAAAAGAACTTTATGAATTCAGTCCTTGATGTTAATACCTTACCTACTGCAAATGTTCTTCACTTTAAAAACATTAAAATAAATTGGAAAAAACAGCTTGATGGGTCATGTTATGATGCCCAGATTACAAGATAACACATTAATACAGAAAATGGCCAAAAGATTGAAAAACACTACATCAATTTGTGTTCAGACTTTAAACCTTACAATATCACTCAATTTTCAGAAGATGAGTGCTCATAATTCTTTCAAAAAGTAGGTCTCTTCAAAAGACTTTGAGTATTTTTAGATCAAGATCCCCTCACATCAGTAGTCTCTTCTGAAAGTATTTTAGACCTCCCATTTTTAGTTCTTCTAGTTGCACAAGCAGTAAGGAGAAGACCTGAAGCATCATTCTATTAATACACCACTTCAGGATTATTTTTACTTATAGAACTATTTTTGGAAAGCTTCATGCAACAGTCAGGACAGATCATTACTTGAAAGCATTTATCTGCAGTTTGTTCTAAGCACATACCAAGGACAGACAGCTCTTAATAGTCACCAACCAAAGAATTGTCTTGGCATCAAATGTTGCAGAAACCTCTAAAAGGTGTAGCTAAGGCACACACTCTGATGAAATACGGGATGGGAATCACAGAGAGGTACAGTTTATGTTTTGGGCAAAAGCAGGAGGGTGGAACTGGTGCATCATAGAAATGTTTATGCAAGAAGTAGAGCAGAACCTTCTACAAAAGAAACTCCACCAGTTGGAGTCATTACAGGAAGGTATTTCTAAAGGTTACACTCTCAGCCATTTCTGAATCAAATCTGAGTCTGAAATCACGACACAATACTGCCTGAGGAGTTCTATGAAGGAGTGCAGGCTAAATAACTCTATAGCATTCAAGAGTCTGTAAGAGTCAGACTTCAGAGAACAAGTTTTTCTAGATTCCAAGAATATGAGGGGTAGGGAATAAAACTGCAACAAAATCTTTTCTTCAAATTATCTAAATCCAAAACACATTTCCATCCTATGAAGGCTTCCCAAGACACTGATGCAGCCATAAGCCAAGCCAAATGCAGAAAGATAAGCCACTGAATTGAGTAACAAGGTCTACCCACCCAAAATGAAAGCAAGAGAACATGCCAAGTTTGCTTTTTATAGACACAAGTGACTAAAGTCTAAAACTGTACTACTCTTGCCATTAGACATGATGCAGGAAAACCTTACACCCTAAACATTGGTTTCAGCCTAAATCAAGCTGCAGCTGGTGAAGTAACGGTACCATTTATTGTCTGATTGGAAAAACAGGTTGGATACATCCTGGAGAAGAGCTTCGAGCCTCCTCTTAGATGGTGCCAGCGCTGGTGCCCTGCTGAACAGACTGTCGGGAAGTGCCATAATGGGCTGAGGAGGAAGGCAGTGGCTGCAACCCTGCCTGAACCACGTCTCTTCAACATCTCTTAAAGAAACCAGCAGACAGCTTAGTTCTCCAGCACTGCCCAGCTAACACTTCTCATCAGGAGGAAAAGAAAAAAAAAAAAAAAAAAAGAGGACTTCTTTTGTTCAGCTTAGAAAGAATTATGGTTCCAAATTGGCATGATAAAAACCTCAGTGTCATTTAATGTAGACAGAAGCAGGCTTGTACAATTCAGCTGTGATGATATCCTTTTCCAGGTGCCTATTAGAGGGGAAAAAAGAAAATACACAGGAGATTGCCGTACACAAAGAAAAAGAGAAAGTGCAAAATCATGTATGTGTATAAAATACAGGACACATCATTTATATATAAATATTATTTACATATCTATGAGCTACTAAGCATCATTGTTAAAAAAAAAATGTTTAAAATATCTAAATGTAAATAGCCTAAACTGCAGAAACCCTAGGTTTTGCTCATGTCTAATTCTTAAATAAAGCATTTCAGAACATGATTGAGGTATAATATCTTCTCTCACAAAGGCTGTGTATTAAATTCCTCACTGGCAAAGGAATTTTTATGGAAGGTTAATGCTTCCTGTAACATTTATCCTGGATAGTGTGGCTTCTCAAATAATTTTGTGGGCTTTATTTCCTGCACTGTTACAAAGCTTTATCTTCACTCTAATCGCTTTACAAATACCACATTTTCTGCTGATACAAAGGTAGCAGTTTTTCTCAGTCCAACCACACAGGTTAATTAAACAGAAAACCCAAGTTAAAGTAATATGTAGAGTGGACATAAACCCAGAGACACCAAGTTGAGCTTGTCATACCCAATGCCATATAAACTTACCCAGCCAATGCACTGATCCCCATCATACCAATTAAATCTGAAGCAACTATCTGTCAATCTGGGACCTACTGTCCTCTCACATGCCACAAAACAGGTATTTGCTCAACTACTGTTAACAGACCACTGGCTTAAAATAAATAGGGGGGGGCTGCAGCCACTGCAGAGCATTCTAGCCCAGAGTCACTGAGCACATACTGGGGAAAGGGGGATGCCTGCAAGTTCCTAGCCAGAAAACAGGTGTAAATGGCAAAATAACATCAACTGCACTAATTGGGGATTTGGTTGTTGTGTAAAACGAGTACAGCTGGCATACTGAGGTGTCAGACAGGGCTGTAGCAGAATAGCAACTAAGAGTAGAATGTAAAATATAGCAAGAAACACACATGCAGCTTTATCTTATGCTAGCTGCTTTTTGAAGTTTGGTAGATATTTAAAGCATAATGCCATTTTAGCAGGCAAAACCAGCAACACCCATCGGCCATTACCTGTGACATCTGATGAGGCACAGACCCCAGGACACACTACTTCAATACACAGCTATCTCAGCGCCTGCACACCTCACCCAACGCTACAGAGTAACGCTATGGGACTAGCACACATGCAGTGGGCAGCGATGAATGAACCAAGCCACAGAGGCCCTTTTTTGTCACGTGAACAGAAGAGCGATGCAGAAACTAGCTCTGCACGTTTTGGGGGGAAATAAATAAATAAATGTAAAATAGCACCCTTGTAGACAAAAGTGTTTGTGTTTTAAGGCTGACCTTCTTGACTCTTTCTACATACATTCAGCTCTAGCATCAGTACTGTGACCGTGCTAGTATCCCTTCCCCCAAACTGGTTAGTCCATCAGGTCATCTTTTTGTATATCTTACTACCAGTCCCATGAACAAGAGGTTTCATGCGGGGATATTCTCCCTTCTTGAACCTATACAATGGATGCCAAGTCTAAACGTATTTTGCCATGATCATGAAATGTTTTCAGAGACAGGACAAGGGTCATCTTATGGTAAGGGGCTATACAAAAGTGCTCTGTGTTCAGCAGTAGCAGTCATTTTAATCCTTTTTAGTAGCTGGTGCAGTGCTGTGGTTTTGACTTTCAGCCTGGGAACAGCACTGATAACACCAATGTTTTCAGTTGTTGCTCAGTAATGTCTACTCTGACCAAGGACTTTCTGAGCCTCATGCTCTGCCAGGGTGGAGGGGAAGCCGGGAGGAAGCAGAGACAGGACACTGACCCAAACTGACCAAAGATCACAGCACGTCATGCTGCTGGGGGCAGTTACCCACAAGGGACTGATCACTGGGTGGGCTGGGTATTGGTCTGTAGGTGGTGAGTGGCTGTATTCTCTTCCCTTGTTATTTCCCTTATCATTATTATTATTGGTGGTAGCAGCAGTGGTTTGTGTTATACCTTAGTTACTGGACTGTTCTTATCGCAATCTGTGGGAGTTACATTCTTTGGATTCTCCTCCCCATCCCTCCAGGAGTGGGTGGAGGAAAAAGGTGGGGAAGGAGTGAGCGGTTGCGTGGTTCTGAGTTACCAGCTGGGCTTAAATCACGACAAGACAGAGCAGTACCCACTCAGAGATGTGAGGATCTGTCACTCCTCACAAATTCAACAAAACACTAAAAATGCAAACTTGAATTTAAGGATGCTGTGTCTTAAAGATGCTGCTTTAAATAACAGCACAGGCACATTTCTAAAAATATGGTTTAGGCAAACATTTGTACATAACAATAAAACGTGTTGGAGAAAGGGGCCGAAAGGGACCCTATACAATCAGAGCAGGAACAGCAGGCAGCCCTGCCCCAGCAGCTACGACAGCAGGAAACTGGGGAAGACTCAACAGGCATTATCAGGACACTGAGTCTAATTTTAGAGGCTGGTGCAAGAGATGTCAACAAACTGATGGGGATCAGCAGATGCTACTGAGATAACAGGACTGAAGCACTGCTCTGTAAGGACTGGCTATGGGGCTAGGACTAGTTCAGCGTGCAGTAGAGACAGCTTTGGAACACCTGACAGCATCACAGTATCTACTGAGAAAGACTCAGTGACACTGGGACATGCTCTTTACAGCTGTCTCACCTCACAGGAGGGTGAGACAACAGCATCAGCTGAAATTAGACAGGTCCAGCCTAGAGATAAAGACACATAATTCCCCTGAGGAAAGGCTGGCAGTGGAGTAGGCTGCCCAGAGAGGTTGGGCTGTCTCCATCCCTGGAGGTTTTCAAGACCTAACTGAATAAAACTTTGGGCACCCTGGTCTAATGTCATAGCTGATCCTGCTCTGAGCGGAAGATTGGACTGGAGACCTCTAAAAGTGCCTTCCAACCTGAATTATCCTGTGATCTTACATTATAAATGTCAATGCAAATACGTAAATATATACACACTGTGTATAGCTGTAGATGCACATACAAACACAAATGTCCATGTGTGCATGTGCCAGACTGCACCGTAGTAAAACACCACCTTCTGCTAGCTGTGCAGATTTTGACTTCCAATTGCATGTTTTTGAAGACATTGCAAAACGTCTGCAAAAATGATGGTGATTTTGAAAGAGATTTGATACAAAAAATTTCCTCCCTTCTTTCAAGTCAGATACCCGTGCTCCTCTCTTGCTACATTGAGCTGTCCTGCAGTCTCGGAGGCTAAGAAAGACAGGCTGAAGAAGCGAGGAGAGCACAGGAAGATGCATGACTCTCCTGTGGGTGTGACTGACTACCAAGGCATACATATGGGATGCACTGGGCTCTCATATATAGCTAGAATGTTTGTGTACAGGATACACACTATTATCCATTCAGAATCACAGCAAAATAAAGTTCTAATGAATTTGATGTGTGAGGTTCAATATCAGAGCAGAGCCTCAGATCATTACAAAAAAAGATATGCCTGCTAAAATTTCTTTCCAATTAATGCTTTCTACCAGTAAAGTAAAAAATAAAACAGAGAAGTAAACCCAACTAAACTCAAATAATTTTTCGGTTACAATCATGCTGTGCTATTGAAGTCTTGATTCATGGCAAAATTAGCCCCAGACGGTCTAACAGCTGTCGTAAAAGTGGAATCATTGCACCCTACACACAACTGGATTTGATGACAAACCTTGTAGTCACATATTCTACTACTTATTTTTTCCTGCTGTTGGAGGTTTCTGAATAACTTCACCATAGTGTAGGTGAGAAGGTGACTCAATGGGCCAATGGCCAAGGAAGGAAATATTGCTTCTCATCAGGTTTCATTCCTAAAATTCACCAATTTCAAGCAGCTCTTCTCTCATATTTAAAAAAAAATGAAAAAATAAAAAAATTAAAACAGAATATTGCTGAAGAACAAAAAAAAAGGGTCTTCTCAATCATTTTGTAAATATCACCACTGGCAGAAGATTTTCACATTTGGTTTAATCCTAAATTTCTTCTAAATCAACACATCATTCTGGGAAGAGCCCGGTTATGACCCAGTTTCAACAGACAATACAGCACCCTGGGCTGATCTAGGTTAAATGCCAAGAGGGTTGCTGTTTTAAAAGTAAAATGACAAAGTGCAACACTGAGTAGTGCCATGTGTATCACCACAGAAGCAGTATAAATGAGCTAACAGGAGGGCAAATAGGTGCTGGATAAGGGGTGTTGTAATCTGTCTCCTTCAGCAGTGCTGAAGACCTGAAGGTAAAGAAGGAGGGGGCACCTACCAGGGCTGCTACAAAGTCGGCTTTACTCTACTGCCTTTATGACAACAATATAAAGTAACTCCCACAACACAGTGAAGATAAGCTCTTTAAGAAAATATAAAAGCATTAGCTTGGCAATTCATCCAAACCTCATCATGCATCGTAGACATTTTTGAAGTTTAACAAAGAAAAGCACATCATTAAAGAATACTGCTCTATCACCATTCTTATGCAAATCCTTTCAGATAGTTGGGTGGAAAATTCCATCTAAGACGCAGTGAGAAATAAATGTTGCAGGGTGGAAATTTCAGCTATACCGAGTGCATCTATCACTTGTATAATCCAAACTACTGTATGTGCCCTGACTACAGAATTAGTATTGATCCATTCACCATGTAAACATCAAGTACTTTCTATTATTACTTGAAATAGCATGCTATCACAATTTCTATTTCCTCCCTCTATCTTAAATAGAAGTACTGCACATTAGCTCTTCCCTTCATGTACTTTTTGCACAGCTATCTAACTACAGTGTTCAAGGCTGTGCTGGGTTTCCTGCAGACATCTGCAGTATTACCATCAAAGTACTTTATTTTCAAGTCATCTCTGATGGAAGGCAATACAACTTTCATTTACACTGAAACCTGTTACTGTGGCTTCTGCTGGTAAAACACAGAGAGTCCTTTGTTTTAGGATCTCTGTTGTGACTACCCTCACGAATGACTACATCAAACAGCTTTCCCAAATGTTACTCACAGACCTCTCTTTAGTATCACTAAGATAAGAGCAGACTCCAAGAGTCTGAATAGCTGTGTCATCTGAGTACACACAAGTGGGGAAAAAAAATCATGATTTCCATCTTATCTGTCTCAACAAAAAAGCTGATGTGGCTAAAATTCAGCTTTGAAAAGTGCTGGGAGATGCTTGAAAGCATAACATATTTCACCTGTTAGAATCCTGCTTTGTCTCTGAGCATGGTGAAAAATTTAAAATGAAAAGATAAAGGCTTGTCTCTAGAAAAACTCTAAAATTTTAGACTTCAGAGTTGATCCTAAATTCTGGTGACTTCAGCAAGACAGCAATGATGCCTTAGAGCTGTGTGGCACTGTATGCACTTTGTCTGTTTCTCCAGTATGCCACCCAGTAACCCACTCATTTAGCATTCCAAGTGGAATGCATCATCAACATTTCACTTCTTATTCAGTGCAAAAAGAAGTGTCTTCAGCCCATACAGCTGCTGCAGTCAGAGGAGAATTTTCTTCAATGATAATTTATAAATTGCAAAGGAGACTTCTTCCCAAAAGATCAAACAAACTTTGGTGCCGCATCTTACTGCAGCCTCAGTGGAAGATGAGGCCACAGCAGCTTTCTTAATAGCTTGAAAATCACCATCTACAGCTTCTGAAAGCACTTACACCTCCCTCCGTTTTGTACTGGTGTCCCCATGTATAAATAATGCATCCTCCTGAAGCTTCAGTCACAGTTCAAGCTGATGCAAAAATAAATATGAAGTGACACCCCACCCAAACAAAACCTATAAGAACCAGTCATTCCAGGTAGAAATGAAAGAAAGCATGGTCTGTAGGTCAACAAGGAGGCATTATAGTTGAAAACATTTCTTCGATAATGCCCTGCTGCCTCCTTTCTGGGCCCCTTGATTCAAGTCCCTGACCGAGCTCAAACACTCTGGCTGAGATCATCTCCCCAAGGGAGCCAGAACCAATGTCATTTAGAGATTTGAAAGTCAAAAAGGGACTTCATGGATTGCATCAAGAAGACCTGCTTCCTCCAGCGAGAATTGCCACACACTGCCCAGAGTAAATCCCAGTGCCTCAATTAACCTCTTTATAATGATAGTGGCGATAATGACCTTAAACAGCATGTCCAAAAAGGTCCACTGATGAAACAATGTGGTACAGAAGGGCAAGTGATATATGCAAAAGCCTATGGTCTCCTTTGCTTGGTGGATGCAAGAGTCAATATGATCTGCTGTTATACTCAAAAGCCTGGGGGAACTATTCATATGTGCCTTTCACAATATGCAAAATGAATCATGACCATGCATGCATTCTGCTCTGGCCAATCTTCCCATCCATGTAGGCGAAAAGAAAAAAACAGATCCCAGTTGCTCAGGCCTGTTTTTTAGGAAAGCAGCCATAACAGAAGTGTACATGCTTCTCTGCTCTCTACCTGCAACCCACAATGGCAGCACAACCCCAGAACGCATCCATTCGAGGATGAGTTTCCCACCTACCACATAGCCATACTGTGGGCTATGAATAAATGCTCACTCTTTCACCTCCCTAAATGCAGACAGACCAGAAAGCTTAATAATCTAATAAGCACACAGACTGTAAAGCCCATCAGCCACAGAGAAAAGGCTGAAGATAGCAGGACTCATGATTTCCAGAACAATAGTGCAACTTTCAGATCTCCCTCTCACAAGCCATCACAATAAATCCTCCAGCCTCAGAGATCACAGTGGTGCTTGTCACTGCTTTTCAGACACAGGCTACCTAATGCCACAGCACACCAGCATGCCAGCTGCAATGAAAACTCTAGCAGCGCTGAGCCCAGAAAAAAATTGGCAATCTCAAACCATGTAAAGGTGCTGGCAGACAGTAAAGGGTAGACAGGACAAAGGAGGAGTACTCACAACCATAGGTGCCTGTGTACCTCCCACTATGGGCTCAATTCCCCCAACAGACTTGCAGCTCCTCCCTGAGAGACCAACATAGTAGATGAGCATGGTTCAGACATCATTCATTTTGACATTAATGTAGTGGCAATGATTTGCACCAGCTGATAATCTAAGTATTGGGTGCTGGGGACAATTCCTTCTCCCCAACAGAAGGCAACAAAAAAGGCCTGTTTCTGGGCAAAGTATGTAAACTTCAGTTTAAGGTATGTTTCTTATTGTTTATAAAGCATCAGGTAGGTTTGTGGTCCCAAGCAATAGCTACCAGCCACCTTCTGAGTGCAATTCTTCTGATACAAAGTAGGCAAGGCAGAGGCCTCTCTCCTCAGACATACAAATAAATCAGGCGCCTGAGATGCACCACAGATTATCAGGAGAAGAACTCAAACAGGAAGACAGTAGGCTGCCTCTAACTTCTGTCAGATAGAGAAATGTTCAGGACTTGATAGAAGCATCACTCTTTCAGCTCCCAGCTTCTCAAGTCCAACACAAATAAGAGGTCCTCCAGCAGTTTCTCCAGGCCATGTCTGAGCTTTCCACCTGTTGGGAATTTTAGATGTAAATACAATGCCAGTATTGGGTGCCTTGTCATATAGACTTGGCTGTGATCTTCTTCATTGGGAAGAAGTTGCTTCCAGACCCTTAAAACAAAACTGACAACCCAGCAGTAGCACTTGGAAAGAGGGGCAGCTCAACTGCCTAAAGCTCAACAGAAGTGTGGTTAGGATCATCAGGTAGATGGGAATTCTTTGGTAGCTGGGCAAGTACTCCCTTTAGCCTTCCTGAAAATCCCAGCCTTTGAGAAAATGATTAGAGATGATTGCATTACAAGCACTTCATGGAAGAAACTGGAAATGAATAGAGAACAAACACACGTATAAGGGAGATACACAGAGTAAATGCATCCTGAACTCATAGTTCAATGGAACTGTGCTTTGTTGTCACTGGAAAACTGACAACAAAGATATTCCATGGCAAGTCAGTATACCATTACTGGTTTGGTCACACATTTATCCTTCTCACATCTTCAAAGCTTCTCTAATCATCATCCCAAGATGTTCCCAAGTATCTCCTTTGTGTTCTCTGCCCAATCCACTCTTTTCCAGGACATCATCTTTCTTTAGTTTCTCGCTTACACTTCAGACACCATGAATCTCAGTAGCAGAGACCTCTGGACTACCCCTTGGAATTAGGTTTGTCTGCTTGCCTATTTAAAGTTGCGTTACAAAACACAACTGAAGTGCTCTTTTTTAATTAACCAATGTGAAATAGGAAACTGTGCTACCAGAAATGACTTAATAATCCTTGCTGTTAATCTCACACAACTGCTAATTATAAAATCACAAAACCATTCTTATTCCATTTAGGCTAAAGTCAAGTCTTCACATAACAAGGTAACTAAGAAGCAGATAATGCTTTATCACTTACTTATAGCCCAGCATCATCAATATCTACTGCTTAAACGTAGTAAATTCCTGAAAAAGTTTGGCAGAGGACTGCACTGCTCTTTCTAACATTATCACTAGTCTCTGAACAGTAAATGGCAAAGCCTTAGTTTACTGCAGCAGGAAAACCATGACATTATCACTGTAATAGAAACATGGTGGGATGATCTGCATGACTGGAGTGCTGCAATGGATGGCTACAGTCTCTTCAGAAGGGATAGGCAAGGAAAAAGAGGTAGTGGGGTTGTGTTGTACATCAGGGAACAAGAAGGCTGAATGTTTCTGGTGAAGATGATGGGGAAGGCCAACCAAGCATGTATTCTGGTAGGAGTCTCTTACAGACCACTCAGACAGGATGAAGCTATGAATGAAGTGTTCTCCAAACAGCTGGGAGAAGTCCCACGATTGCTTGCCCTTGTTCTCATGGGAGACTTCAACCTACCAGATGTCTGCTGGAAGCGCAATACAGCAGACAGGAAACAATCCCGGAGGTTCTTGAAGGGTGTGGAAGATAACTTCCTAAACCAGCTGGTTAGTGAGCCAACTAGGTGAGATGCCTGACTAGATTTGCTGTTTGCAAACAGAGTACAGCTGGTGGGTAATGTGATATTTGGAGCCATCTTGGGCAAAGCGATCATGAAATGATTGAATTTTCTGTCCCTGGAGAAGTCATGAAGAAGGTCAGTAAAACCTCCACCTTAGACTTCTGAAGGCCAGAATTTGGCGTGTTTAGGACTTTGATTGGGAAAGTCCCTTGGGAAACAGTGCTGAAGGACAAAGGTGACCAGGAAGGCTGGGCATGCTTCAAGAATGAAATCGTCAAGGCACACAAGCAAACGGTCCCCATGTGCTTAAAGTCAACCCAGCAGGGAAGAGACCAGCCTGGCTGAATAGGAGATATTGCTGGAATTCAGGAAAAAGAGAGTATCACCTGTGGAAGAAGGGACTGTTACCCCATGCAAAGTACAAGGATGTTGCTCAGTTATGCACAGAAAATGAGAAAAGTAAAGGCACAGCTGGAACTTAATCTGGCCACTGTTATAGAAGATAGAAAAATATTTTTACAAACATATCAGCAAGAAAAGGAAGGCCAAGGAGAATCTCCATCCTCTACTGGATACTAGAGGAAACCTAGTGACCAAGGATGAGGAAAAGGCTGGGACACATAATACTGCCTTTTCCTCAGTCTTTCATAGTCACATCAGCCATCTCCAGGGCAATTCAGTCCCCTGCATTGCATGACAGAGATGGGGAGCTGACTGAAGTCCCCATAATCAAGGAAGAAATGGCAAGTGGCATCCTGGTCCACTTGAACTACATAAGACTACGGGGCCAGACAGGTTACACCTAAGAGTGCTGAAGGAGCTGGCAGAAGAGCTTGCCAAGCCATTCTCCATCATCTATCAGCAGTCCTGGTCTAGATGGCAGATCCCAGAGGACTGGAGGTTGGCCAACGTGATGCCTCTCTACAAAAAGGGCAGGAAGAAGAGCACCAGAAGCTACAGGCCTGTCAGCCTGCCATCCGTGCCAGCGAAGGTCATGGAGCGGATCATCCTGAGTGTGATCACATAGCACATACTGGAAAATGGGGGCGTCAGGCTGAGTCAGCATGGGTTATGCAGGGCGAGTCCTGCTTGACCAACCCGTTCTCCTTCTATGACAAGGTGACCTGCCTGGTTGATGTGGGAAAGGCCGTGGACATTGTCTGTTTAGAGTTTAGTAAAGCATTTGACACTGTCTCCCACAGCATTCTCCTGGAGAAATTGGCTGCTTATGGCTTGGATAAGTGTGTTCTTCACTGGGTAAAAAAATGGATGGATGGCTGAGCCCGAAGAGTGGTGGTAAATGGTGCCACATCTAGTTAGGGACCAGTTATTAGTGGTGTCCCCAAAGGCTTGGTATTGTGGTCAATGCTGCTTAATGTCTTTATCAATGATCTGGTTAAGGGGATCAAGTACACCCCCAATAAGTTTGCTTATGATGCCAAGCTGGGTGGGAGTGTTGATCTACTGGAGGATTGGGAGGTTCTGCAGAGGGATCTGGACAGGATGGATCCATGGGCTGTGGCCAGTGGTATGACATTCAACAAGGCCAAGTGCCAGGTCCTGCACTTGGGCCACAACCCCATGCAATGCCCCAGGCTTGGGGAAGAGTGGCTGGAAAGTTGGTTGGTGGAAAAGGCCCTGGGAGTGCTGACTGATGTCTGAACACGAGCACCTTGTGCTCAGGCAGCCAAGAAGGCCAATGGCATCCTGGCCTGTATCAGCCATAGTGCGGCCAGCAGGGCCAGGGCAGTGATCGTCCCCCTGTACTTGTACTGATGAGGCTGCACCTCAACTCCTGTGTTCAGTTCTGGGTCCCTCACTACAAGAGAGACATTGAGGTGCTGGAGCAGGTCCAGAGAAAGGCAATAAAGCTGGTGAAGGGCCTGGAGCACGAGGGTGATAAGAAGCAGCTAAGGGACCTGGAGGTGGTGAGTCTAGAGAAGAGAAAGCTCAGGGGGGACCTTATTGCTCTCTGCAACAACCTGAAAGGAGGATGAACAAAGGAGGTGGCTGGTCTCTTCTCCCAAGTAGCAAGTGAAGGACATGAGGCTCAAGCTGCACCACAGATTTAGTTTGGATATAAGAAAGAACTTTTCACTGGAAGGGTGCTCAGGCATTGGAATAGGCTGCCCAGGGAGGTGGTGGAATTATCATCCCTGCAAGTGTTCAGAAACCGTGTAGATGAGGCCTTCAGTGACAAGGTTCAGCAGTGGTCTTGGCAGTCCTGGGGTAATGATTGGACTTGATGATCTTAAAGGTCTTTTCCAGCCTACTTGATTCTATGATTCAGTGCTCTCTGGGCACTTTAGGAATGTCCTTTATGACTTCTTTTTTAAAAAGGTAGCAATAATGCAACCAGAGTGGATGCCATAGTCTTTTGTCAGCTCGGCAGCCAAATACTTTTCACCACTACAGCCACATCCTCTAGCTACCAGTGCAGCCTACTCCCCCCACTCTCTGCCCCTCAGAAGAGGCAGGGAGTAACTCATGCATCAGATGAGCTTTAGGACAGACCTGTGAAACCTGGGTTTTTGGGTGTCCCACTGTCTCTCCTCTATCTTGTATGTTATTGTTCAACGAAAATGTGTTAAAATGGAAGTCAAAGTCACTGGTTCCTAGCCAGTGACTTCCATCAGCACACCCACCCACCTGCAAGTATGGCACATGTCCAAGTTTTCATGGCTAAAAGGCTTTTTGCATTCCCTATACAGGTCTTTAAGAGGTCACTGGTCATTACCCTGCTGAATAAAAGGCTCTGAACTGCAGAGGAGCAGCTTCCTTCTCCTGCTACCGTGCTGACTTCAAGCGCTTGCTCTCTGCTCATTTCAAAATAACCACAAGCATTGCTTCTTGGGAGACAATTTTGGGAACACCTGTCCAAAGCCCTTAGTCCACCGCCAGCACTCCAGAAAGAAGGGGAGATTGCAACCTCCTCATGCATAGACAAGCTTTCAGCTGGCTGTCTTTTGAGTGTTCCTCATTCATCATGCAGCTTCTTTATGGTGCCTATGCCATGTCACACACTGGAGCCCATAGGTCTGGTTGTGGGACCTGAATCAGGGCAGTCAAACACAAGCTCAAAATTTAATCTCCAAATTTAAAGCAGCCTTTGTGTTCTCTGTTGGATTCCACCCTGGTGCAAATCCCTGCTCAGAGCAGATCATGCTTCATCTGGTACTCAGGTGCAGAGTACAGGGTGCTGATGGGCATTAAGTGCTTCTCTCTTTGTCTATGCCTTTCTCTCCAGCTTTAATTGTGCTGGCACTCTCAGCTGTGCTCATCCCTCCTTCTGCCAACTTCAGGTACAGATCCCTGCGTCTGAGCTGTGCAGATGTGAACTCCAGCTGCACAGCCATCCCACTGGTAAAATGCAGTTCAGTCTCACCAATCAGCCAGCCCATCTTGATCAGTACTGCAATGTCAATTAGAATGAGTTTTCTGTGGGGGTAGTTCATGTCACGCAGACATATCATGGATGTGTGTCTACACAAAGGCTTTCCCAAGAGAAACTTCCATGAGATTACTCAGGATAGAAAGACTACTAACCTACATCTGCTCTAAAAATCAGGGAAAAGTGCAAAGGCAATGAGTTAGGTAGCTCCTTTCCCTGGGGCAGGACTACAACATACACATAGGTCAATTCAATAGGCAGGAGGCACAGAAGATCTGCCAAACAGTAATTAACAGCCCAAGCTCTTGAGTATTAATAACAGAACACAATAAAGAACTGAAGACCAAATCCTCAAAGGTATTCAGACGCCTAAGTTCATTTGGTTTCACACCATTAAGTATCTGGGCCTGACCCACAAAACTTCCCCCACAAAAGCAAGGCCACACTCACAGGTAACACAGTTGTTTTCTCCATTGAGTTTATAATGCCTTCAGAACCAGCTTGTGTAGAAGCATGGTAGTAGGTGGTCTTAAACAACCATGGAATAGGATACAAGGACAGGCTAATTGAGAAGCATCCTTTTTTTGTATAACAGAAACACAAGGGTTTTTTTCATTTCTGCCTGCACTACTCTTAAATGAATCCCACATAGACAGTTAGTTGGATCCTATGAAATGAGAAGGCTACACTTGGCACCTGCTGCGTTACAGATTGTGCCTGTGAAATTGAATTTACAAGGACAACACCAGAGAGAACAGCAAAAAAAAAAAAAAAAAAAAAAAAAAAAAAAAAAACAACAAGGAGCTACTGAAAAGATGCATTTGCCTATATTATATTAATAATTTGTCATTAAGAATAAGCAAGAACTGCCAACACACTTAGCAGTGAACATCACCTTCAATAAGTCTTCAGCATGAGACCTAAGCTATTTACAAAATCAGCTTTTTGGGGAAAATTACTCTATCACACATTGCTAATGCAAAACAAACTAAACCCAGCTGACTTGCAAGTACTACTGCTGTGTACATATTTATAAGACAATGCCTATGAACAGGTTACATTGTGAGTGACAGGTGGCATTACCACTGTAACTTCACTCTGCAGAACTGAAACCAATGCTCATTGCTTATTCATAGATTTAAAACACCACATCCCTAAACAAAAGAAGATAAAGGCTGTTGGACAGCTGCCTTATGTTTGGGCTTGTCTGCTGAGAAATCTCAGAAGGTCAAAGCTAACTATTCAGTTGAACATGTGTTAGTAGGGGAAGAACTTTGTGTAACTCAGCAGAAACCCTCTCCAGGACATGTAGAGTATGTGTGCGTGTGTGTAACGTGTACAGAAAAGGTAATTGTCTTTGTGCAAGTAGCTTCTACCCAGTCCGCAGCTCGCTCACATAGACCCTCCAAGGGTCACTGGCGCAGTTGAAAGGAAAAACTTCAAAAAGTGCAGAACTTGTTGAAATCTTTCGAAATTTTGAAGAAACGTAGAATGTCACATCCTGTAATACGTACTTGCGTTTGGAGTCGATTCAGGCTGAGGAAAACGCACCAGCGTCTGGAGTCATGCAGTACAAGAAGCAGCAACTTAGTGCAAAGAAATTAAATACGCGCTTAAAAAAAAAAAAAAATAAAAATAAAGTGAGCAAAAAATGCAAAAGGAAATTTTTAGAATACAAAACAAAAAAGGGGGCGACCAAAATAATTCAGATTCCACCACGCGAGCCTCCCACAAACAACTCTGTCAGCGACAGGACCCGCGCGGGGGGTGACCGCCAGCCTTTGCATTGGAGATGTTCCTGCGTGGGGCGGGCGGCTCCCGGCCCTCGCTGGGGTGGGTGCGCAGCATGTGCTTTGCACCGGGGAGGGGCTCAGGCTCCCCCCGGGCACGGAGACCTAAACTGCGCGCAGAGAGCTCCCTGCCGCCACGCGGCGTGCAGCGCTGCGCCCGGCCCCGGAGCCGCGGCTCAGGCACAAAGAGACGGAGGGAGGGAGTGCGAAGGAAATCGGTACCAGCTCCCGCGGCTCGTAACACGGCCCGGCGGCGGGCGGGGCGCGGCGGCACGCTTGCTCGCTCCCAGCGGGAGCGGCGGGGAGGTGCACGGCGGCATTTCCCTCCCCCCCAACCCCCCCGTTCCCGGTTCTTTCCCCGGGACCGGCACCGCGGGGCCACCG
>JAOEHY010044720.1:0-19262 GCA_025447955.1 Psilopsiagon aurifrons
GCCTTCCAGTATCTGAAGGGGGCCTATAGGGATGCTGGGGAGGGACTCTTCATTAGGGACTGTAGTGAGAGTACAAGGGGTAACGAGTTCAAACTTAAACAGGGGAAGTTTAGATTGGATGTGAGGAAGAAATTCTTTACTGTGAGGGTGATGAGGCACTGGAATGGGTTGCCCAGGGAAGTTGTGAATGCTCCATGGCTGGCAGTGTTCCAAGGCCAGGTTGGACATAGCCTTGGGTGATATGGTTTAGTGGGAGGTGTCCCTGCTCATGGGAGGGGGGTTGGAACTACATGACCTTAAGCTCCTTTCCAACCCTAACTATTCTATGATTCTATGTATTAAATCCTCCCGCAGTTATGAAGCTGCTCAAACACCATCCCTGCACCCTGCTAAGCCCCTCCAGCATGGTGGGGGCCAGGCACCCATGAAGCTCCTGTGCTCACCCACTTCTGAACTACTGTTGGGGTTACCAGAGTCACGTAAGCAAGTCGTGGATTTTTCAGTCCTGTGGAGAGTTTAGTCTGTCCCCACAGGGTCACAAGGATCCACTGTACAATTCTAAGCATATAGTAGATGTTTCAATAGGTGTATCAAAACCATGGATGGCTAGCAACTAAAGCAGATCCTGCAGCACGCATCTGAATTTACTACAAGTGAATGCGAAATCTGTATGGCTGTGAAAAATCATATAGAGAGACAACTTGATTTTACCATCACAGCCTGTGACAATACCTCAGAGATGGAGTCTCGTTTCAGTGGGATGTTAATTCTCAAGTTATATGACAGTACTTAAAACAGGAAACTTTTCAGACAATTTAGATGCACAATTTGCCATAAAAGTGCTCATGCTCCTACTGCAATTCTGCATACAAATTGGAAAATTGCATTTACGAATAAGCAATTGAGTAAACAGCAGAAAGAAGCGAAGATGCTAATTGTCCCTATTACCTGCAAAGCAATATAACACTACTGTCATTAATGTAAATTTTTTTTTTGTTAAGAGTATGTGATTTCAGTGTAGGGCAATTGTTTCTGAGTAGTAGCAGATTTACAAGTGGAACATATATACTGACATACATGCCTCATCTGTCACACACCTCTAACTAGATTAATGCCACTGACTAAGTAAGATTAATATCTGAACAAAGCACACAGCTGTTCTTCAACATGGATCCTATGCTATTCTCTTAAATTCTGTAAATTAAAAATGTGCATTTCTACAACTGCAGGGAAAACTTTTACAGTACCTTCCCAAATACAATACCTCCAACACTAGCCGTTCAGTAAGAAAATTAGAGAGCACAGAATTTCCAAATTCCAAAAAGATTAGTTTAACTGCATGCTAACCTATAAGGCAAATAATTTTGAGAAAGATATTAAATAGTTAAGATATATTTCAAAGGGAGTATTTTTGAGCAATAGAAAACAGCTCTAAAGCCCTTTTCCATAACACTATTTAATAAAAAAGGCAATTGCAGCATAGGCATGAGCATAAACATCATCTTGGCAATAGCAGCAGTCATTGTGGAATCTCTTGAGTACAGCAGAATCTGTAACCGAGTTCTTTCTTTAAGACACCTTTCTTTGGCTTTTGCAGAGGAAACAGTTCAAAACTCACTGTGGTGGCACTTGCAAACACATCACAGGCCTCAAAGGAACAATATTACAAATATCCAGTGGAAAACTGGTGATAAAGACTACAACAATTCAGTGTAAACCATCCACTTACCTGCCACAGATGCAAGTGTAGGAAGTGTGGCGCATGCCACCTCGAGCATAGCAGTAGTGCTGGAATAGGCTGCAAAGAAAGAAAGGTGGTAATTAATAATACATTCAAAATCCCCATATGACTAAGTCTTTCTTGAGTACAGCTGTGTTGGTGCAAATCCCAGGCTCCTGGATGAGGCTCTCTGCCTATTCCTGCTCACCTGCAGACTCAGATTCACCCACATCCACAGCTCAGCAGTCCTGCGGAGCATCATGCAATTTTCACAAAACCCATTAAGCAACTCTGCAGCAGAGAAGAGGGGTCAAGTGCAGCTCAGTAACTTCAAATGACAAACTGCTTTCCTTAACAACCCAACACAGAAAGGCAAAGCACTGCTGGCAAATGGTAGTTCATCTGGCCACAGACTGAAAGGAATGGTAACAGATAAATGCTGAAGCTGGCCAAACTCTCTGAAATGAGGTTGAGAAAACTACTGCAGCATTTTCAGGTACAAAATCACATCCATGATCCTTATTTTCAACCCTCCTGCCTTCAGTCTACAGTTGCAAATTCAGCAAAAGTGAAGTCCAACCAACCCTTAATAGGGAAGGAGCACACCAGACAGGGAAAAGCTCTTCTTCAAAATTATTTCAGCAGAAGCTTTCTCATTTTTGCCACCTCACTGATACCTGCTGTTGAAAGCTGAAATAAATACCGCTGAAGCCTGAACTACATCTGGTATGTATACCCTCTTCTCCAGACAAGCCAGCAGAGGTCTCCCATTAAGTCAAGCCAGGCACTCCCTGCTATCACTATGGCCCACACTGGAATGGATGGTCTCATGTTTTCTCGTCTGTAGCACAACAGACATGGAGAAAACATAAAACTATCTGATTTCAGATTGTGGTACCCTAATACCCCTGTGATTTCCCCTGCCAAAACATGGTGTCATGGTTTAAGACCAGCTGGTAACCCAGAACCATGCAGGCACTCGCTTACTCCCCCTCTTCTTCCTTCCCTGTTCCTGGAGGGGTGGTGAGGAGAATCAAAAGAATGTAACTCCCATGGGTTGCCATAAGAACAGTCCAGTAACTAAGGTATAACACAAACCACTCCTGCTACCACCAATAGCAATAATGATAAGGGAAATAACAGGGGAAGAAAATACAACCGCTCACCACCCGCCACCTGACACCCAGCCTGACCTGCGCATGGATCATGCCCTTCCCAGGTAACTGCCCCCAGTTTATATACTGGACATGACGTGCTGTGGTATAGAATACCCCTTTGGCTAGTTTGGGTCAGGCGTTCTGTCTCTGCTTCCTCCCGGCTTCCCCTCCTCCCTGGCAGAGCATGAGGCTCAGAAAGTCCTTGGTTGGAGTAAACGTTACTTAGCAACAACTGAAAACATTGGTGTTATCAGTGCTGTTCCCAGGCTGAAAGTCAAAAACACAGCACTACACCAGCTACTAAGAAAGAGAAAACTGACTGATACTGCTGAACCCAGGACACACGGGTCAAAAAATTACAGCACACTCAATCCCAACAGCAAGAAGATAATGTGATAACATTAGACTGAGCCCCATGCTCTCCAACAGCACTCCTCTTGCACTTTCATCCTGCTGGAGGAGCTGTTTGGCTTTAAAAGCACTAAAACATTTTTATCTTCACTGTCAAAGTCCCCTTCATATGAGGGCAGATGTGCCCAAAGAACAATTAATACAGGATTAGGTGCTTTAAGAGCAGAGCACATATCATAGAACCTTTTATTCTTTTTGAAATATGCTCTAATTACAATCCAATTCCCTTTAATACTGAATGAATTTCAAAAACTCATTACTTGTAATACTGAAATCATTTCATTAACACAGAGTGATAATGGTACTATTCAGAAGAACAGAGATGTTGTGATTTTGCCCTTCTACAGCAGCGATCTGCAGAACACAATTCAAATACTTTGAAGGATATTAAAGACACTACACACTTGTAAATCCAAACCAGATTTTAAAATTATACAAAATGACAGTATTTAAAGAGAAACAAAACAAAACATACAAATTAATCACACAAGGAAAAAAAAAAACCCATAAATTTAGAGGCTTACTTCGGAGACCCAGTTTTCAAGATCTCATTTTTGCTCAAAATGCTCTGGTTTTACAAGGTAATTCTGTATTGCCCCAAAAGCCAGTAATGGCAAAAAGTAGGTCAAACGGCAGAAGAGACAAAGAGTTTGCTCCTTTGATCCTGTGACCTATGAAACCTTTGACCTCGCTGACATTTGACCTATGACAATAACGTGGCCTTTGATCCCATTACCCATGCCCTATTACCATTTGACTTCGCAACTTCGTGACCTTTGACCTCTGCCCCATGGCACTGGTATACCTGCAAGTCAGGTAGTCACTTTTAAACACATACAACTCTGTTGGAGCTGACATGGGTTCTGCACTGCTTTTGAAACTA
Organism: Psilopsiagon aurifrons; assembly: GCA_025447955.1. NCBI lineage: Eukaryota > Metazoa > Chordata > Aves > Psittaciformes > Psittacidae > Psilopsiagon > Psilopsiagon aurifrons. Next base: position 4,172 of record JAOEHY010044720.1, read on the forward strand.
ACTTTCAACACAGAGATGAATCCTGGGTTTGGTAGTTTTTCTTTCAGCAAAAAATCACCAGCTTCTTCAATTGATTGAAAACATGGAGATTGTGGGTAATTTTAAGAACCTCAATGCTTTTTCCATTAACTTAAAAAAGTAACAGCCACCAACAATTCAAGCTATCCTCACCACTCCACTGAGTCTTGACCATCTCAAGTACAGACCTGAGAGAGAAGAAAACTCTGCTTTCTTCGTCATTAGAAGCAATAGAAAAACCATGTACTTGCTATTTCTGGAATCTTGTGGAGTAAGGCGTACATCCAAACAAAACTCTGGAATACTTAAAAAACCTGAATTTCAAAACAGCCTGAAAAGCCACTAAAGTAAAACCTGCTATGGATAAACTTTCTGACAAATTATAAGAACCACTCTGACAATGTCTGTGTGTTTTATGATCATCTTTGGTCTTCCTACTGTTATCTAATGTGCATTGCAATTACAGTCAGATCTGTGCTACAAACGTAATTGAATTAAATGAAGTAGTCTAATGTCAACAGTTTTCCTAACTTAAGTGGATTTAAGGAATAAGGGCACTTAAAAGCAGGAGGGACAGAAACTATCTGTAATGATTTTCATCACACTTTTAGCTTATTTTCAGATCTTCCTCAGGACTAGACTACAACATATTCATACACACTTACCAGAGTGTGATTTTTATTTCCCAAAAGAGGTAAACAAGCAACCTCTAATTTGAATTCCTGTCATCAGTTCTTCTTGAGTTGTAACAAATATTTATAAGAAAACCACATTTTGTATTTCGCAGCTATTCACTTCTGAAACTGAGACACTTTTAAATTGAAAAGGTTCAATTTCTGTATAAAAATCCAATTCACTATTTCGGCTTGCATCTTACAAAACAGGTAAAAAACTGTGATTACAGAAAATACAGCAAGTACAGAGAGAAGAAAGAGAAGGAACAAAAAGTGGCAGGAACATCTGACAGAAATTAAAAATTTAAGCCAAGTTCCTCTAACACTGACATTCCTCAGTGGCAAATTCTACCTCTAACAAAGTCTCACATCCATAGACACTACAGTAAAGTGCTACAGAGTAAGGTGTGCACATTGCTTTGGGAAAGAGGAACAATTATTCATTCCAAGATTGCCAATGGAGGAGGACCAAAACCACCAAATAACCCTGTTTGTTATTCCAGACATCAGAGCCATGTCGAGAACACCTGCTGGATACTGGTAGTTCAGAACTAGATTTTTAGATTGCGTATCAGAGATCTCCTGTCAGGAGTGCAACTTGCCTGTACATAAGAGCCAGGGACACTCATGGATCAGTATCTTATTAAGGTGATTATATTTAAATACTAACTTCTAATCCATTTATGTTAAAAAAAAAAAAAAATCACACTGCGTAACTCACTGTTTTGAGGATGTTTCAGATACACAAATAATATCCTCAGTGTACCTTTGAGAAAGTTGCCTCCTAATAAAAAGAAACCTTTACACACTTCAAAAATAGTATTCCTTGAACACAGCCCTTGAGACTTGCCTTGAAACGCAAGCAGGTGGCTTTGAACTACAAACTGGAAGCCACGGCAGCTTAAGGTAGCTCTGTATAGAACTTTCTGTAGGTTTGGTGTTTTAGGGGATTTTTTGGTGGGGTTTTTGTTTGTTTGGCTGTTTTTTTGTTTTGTTTTTAATGAGTACCATTGGAAGATGTGGGGGAATATCTATTAGTTATCTGTGCACTGAATTACTTTCGAACTACAACTAGAATGTGCCCTTATGTTTTTGTACAGTGTAAGTATCAAGCATAGCCATGAGAGAGGCTAAAACCCAGAGCTTTTATAAAGAATTCACAAAAGGACAAATTTTCCAAAGCTGATCTCTCTATATCAGGACAGAAAGCCACTGTTTTGATCATTTAGTCACATAAATGTCTTCACATGAGAAAGCTATAGAGCCCGAATAACGCAAAATTTTTAAGCCACAGTAAATATAATTAGTCTGTGATATCTAAAGTATTTATGCTTAGCACCAAATTATGCTGGAAGAACCATACACATAGGAAAGAAGAGGTGTCAGTAACAGGCTATCAGTGGAAATATGAGCAGTGTTTTGTTTAATTCCACACTAGACACTGTGAGGTTTTTAAATACAGAGCATTTTTCTTTGTTAACCAATTTACTTTGGTAATGTAATCTACTTTCCACGGACAACTTAATGCTTTGAGGCTTAGTTTATCTAATCCTATTTTCATTAAGTTCACAACCAACACTGCAGTATTGCAAAACATGTCTGAGGTTGTTTTAACACAAAAAAAGTCAGTACTTCATTGCAAAAGAGTAATGAAGGGAGTGGAGAACAGCAGGAGAAATAATCCAGTTTACTATTAATGAACAAATGGTAGATTTCAAACTTGCATCACAAGAAAATTAGAGCTATGAACAAACGAGCAAAGGATTCTTCTACACCTTGGAGACAATGTAATTAGAGATTTATGAAAGCAATGTTATTATTTAAGTGGTTTGCATGACCAGAAATTGTTTAGAACAGATTTTATTGCTCCAAGAACAACAGGAAACAAAACCACTTCTGCGCAATGAGTTCTTAAACCCATTTACACTACTTCTAATAAAAATGTTGCAATTCAAACCATCAACTGGGTTATTTTGCAGAATCATGAAGTACATCTGTTGAAGCTTACTATCAACCAGAGACACTCAATGCAGCTATACTTTGAAGCACCTCTATTTAAAATTCTCCTAATTTGTATCATGCATAAACAAAAAAATGTGTTATTTTTCTAAAAAATGTTGATCCTTCTGAATTCCAACATTGAAATTCTGTTCTGTGTTTTCTTAGTAACTAAGTTATTTTTCTTTATATGCAACAAACTCTAGATAATAACAGGTCCACAGAAGAGAAAAATGCTAGAGTTCAGCAGGGATAGAACTGTAACTTTAGCAAGCAGGTATGACACATGAAACTGGCAGTACGCTGATGTAGTTGCATGTAGAACATCTACTATGAAATAAAGAAAAGCTGTGCAGAAGCAGCACAGAAGTGAGTGGTTTCACTTTTGTAATCAAAAATTCATGTTGGTGTTTCTAAAGGTGCTAGTTCTATGTACTAAAATGGGTGTATTCATAGCTCTGGGCAGGAACAGATGGCAAGATTACCCCAAAATGCAAACACATTTTAAGAATGCAAAATGACATAGATCAGAAGGAATGCCATTCCTTCAGGAAACAGTACACCAAAGCAAACCATTTCAACAACCACTAATGCTACCCAGAAATCAGTCATTCACTAAACAGAAAGTCCTTAAATAATACAAAACTCGGCACTGTCACATATGTCATAAATGATTTGCAATGATTGAAGGTAACTGATAGTTCAAGAAGAGAGTGAGAGGTAATTAGCATTTTATTTGCATAACTGGGAATTATAAATTATCTGTCTTATATAAAGAATAACTGAAGAGATTATATGACATTAGCTGATACTTGATCTTTTTTGCTGAACTACATGGATTGGTCAATTTAGAGAAACCTGAAGTTGCATTTTTCACTTACACACACAGACACATTTTCTTTCTGTTGATTAATTTGTCCTTTTATTGTCACAGTTAACCATTCCATTGGAAAACAAGCTTTCCACCATCATTTTTCAAACCCCAAATTTCTGAAAAATTTTTTGGTTGGGGAACAACATGACTCTACAGTACTGTAGTAGTTTAAGAATACCTGTGGAATTACCTCCTTTTCTCCCTCCCAGACAGATTGATGTTTTTTCTAACAGCTCTGAGTTTAAATCCATTTTTTTCCCCCAGTATGTGGAAAGGACAAGAGTTTTAGCAGATGCAGTTTCAAGAACTGTATATACCCACTCTCACTTGATGCGCCTTTCATCTAATTCTAGGCTGGTGCGACATCTCTCTACCTCACTCTGAGAATTCATTTCACAGAAGTTCGGCTAACCCATTTCATTACCAACATTCACGTGCAAACAATGATTCTGTAAGTCTATAACCTCATACTTTGCTGATGATGATCTTCCAGAAGCTTGGCAAGACAACTGAACAGGTACCCTGGATATAGGACAACTGCCAGAGTGCTGTCTAAATACACCTTTCCAATAAGCCAATCTTTAAGTCAACACTCCAGAAGCCTTCCAAGAAAGTCCTCAAGTATGGATGTCAAACCATCATTTTCCTGAAACTCTTTTAGCTTCATTCACCTATCATTTGTCAGAATTGATTCATTTGCATAAAAACCAGTCAATTTCTGGATTCAAATATTATGACTATGGAATTACTGAAATCCTTTAGTGTTTCACTGCAATTAAGCTCATTAAGATAGTCATAGTACAAACCTGTAAGTTAAGGTCTAGCTCTCTCCATTTGTTTTCATGCGCAGAAGCTCAACCTGCTCTATCAGCAGAGGAATATGCCTCTTCCAGATCTGCTAAGTTTGCCAGCGGGCTGTTACAAAGAATACAAGCAAGGGCTACCCAAAGGGCTGCATCAGAGCTCCAGGGAGTCAAAGAACCATCATCAAGTAACTGACAGAAAAAACATAAACAGTACAAGAGACTGCCATCACTGATACTACAGCTATGATTAGATCATTAATCACTGCAATCAGGTCATTGCAATGCTCTATGATCAGACCATTGCAAGCAATGAAATTGAATTGATTTGCGTAACAATCCCTGCAGCTGAAACAGGCAGCAGACCCTGAGAACAGCTCTGGAGTCTGAAGTAACAGCAAGTACAGCAGTCTCCAGCAGGGTGGCTCAGTACTGAACACAGCTGTAAAGCATGTGGTTTAAGGTGGGAACTTGCCTTTCTACACTGTGCTGCCACTGCCTTCTTCATGCTCCTGGCCTGCCTGTCAGTCTGTAATCCCCCATCTGTATTTAGTTAGTTAACACAGCAGTGCACTCTCCTTGTGCACTATTCCCATACAGCCAAGTGGTAGCTGTAAAACAGTGAATCCAGGATTTATTGCCATCTACTTTCTACAGCAGGATTTTTAATCTTCACCAAACTTTTGAATGCAAAAACATTCCCACTGCCACACTAGAAAGCAGTGACTATTAAAAGTGGTCTCTCTTTTATTTCTTCACCAATTCTAAAGTCCATTAGAGTCACGTTCATTACTAACAAGGCAGAACTAAGTTCTGTGCTGGTCTAAATTTCATACTTAATCTACAATTACAAAGAGAGCTGGCATGAATTTTTCTTAGATTCATTGCTCCATTTCCAACTCTAATAATTCTAGATCTCAACTGGCATATTTTAAATTAATTTTTTTTGCAGTTTAAACCTATTTATCAACAGCTAATTAATGAGGTCTAAATCCTTTGATGACAGAATGATTAAACTGCATTTTAACTAATCCATCTTTAATTAAAATGCTGCCAGCAAACCATTTCTAGATGTGTAAAAAGGACACATTTATAGATGCTCACTCTTTAACTAAGTATTATGTAAAGCCAATAATTAGGAGGACTCTTTGATTTCAATTATATTTTAATTACTGTTACATATAAAACATGCTTCAATAGATGTAATGCAATACATTTTCTTTCTTTACAACCCACTAATCGTTCCTATTGGGGTGACAACCAAATAAAAGGAAGTTTAATATATGCACTAGTACGGGAATCTTGTTTAAGCTTTGAGCCAATTCTCTCTTGATTTCTTCTTTGCAGCAGAAAGGTACTTAATTATCTCCAAACCTAAAACATAAATGAATCCCTATAAATCCCTGTTAAAAGTCTAAAGGGAGATTAGCAGGAACTGACCATAATAAAGAGAAATGCTTTACCCTTATTATTATACATGCATGTCTTCAAGTTTCTCCCACTACAAATACAAGGCTAATAAAAAACCTGATAGAGTTAAGACAAAATACAAGGTGACATCTGTACCAGTTTTCCTACTTCTCTCCTTTAGGATATTAGGAAGCAACATGAGCCAAGAGATGCTTTAGTTATTACAGTAGCCATCAATTTTCATTATGAAAATGATGGAAGTTTAAATGTTGTTTACTATGGCTAAGTCAGTTTTTAATGTAAGTACGGAACAAATTATTTCTTCCAGAATCACAGAAAATACAGATAGCTGGTTGTGAACACTCAATATCCTGTAAAAACTCAACCTTTAAAATTGCATGTTACTACTTTTCTGAGAGAACCTAAAATGTGATAAATTAGTTATTAAACATGTTTCTAAACTCTCCGTATTTCAAGCAGTTGTACCACACGATAAGCTCAGTCTTAGGATTTCACTGCTTTCAGTGATCTGAATTTGATATGAAGAAACCACTAAGCTTATAAGAGAAGCCTGATTAATTTACTAATTAAATCGTACTTTACAAATATTCAAAAAGGTGTATTATGTTATTTCCACTGACTCATATACATGAAATACAATTTTAATAAGCTGGTATCTCTTATTTGGATATAGTGAAATTGCTGATATTTTGGCTTATTTCAAGTTTTCTCTAAAAATATTTAGCATTTAACATACAGTAATAGTTAAGATGCTCTCACATCACAAGTGCCTATGATGAAGTCACTGAACGTACAGATATCGAAATGGCAGTGTTCAAGGCCAGGCTGGACAGAGCCTTTGGTGACATGGTTTAGTATGAGGTGTCCCTGCCCATGGCAGGTGGGTTGGAACTTGATGATCTTAAGGTCCTTTCCAACCCTAACTATTCTATGATTACATGTAATATCCGCACAAGACCTAAGTTGCTGCACAGTTCGATTTACATGAATCCTCTCCTCTAATTTCCCTTTCTGTCTATTCCCGTATATAGGCAAGCTCTTGGGGGCAGGAAATCTATTTTCCCACCTTATAAAGTCACATTACCCATTTACACTTTGATTAGATAACAACAGCTTATTATAAGAAATAGAGGAACTGTATCTCCTCGAGAGAACATATATAGAAAGGTCATTTTGAATAAGTATTCATACTTAACAGATGTCAAGAAAAAATGCAGATGCTGCAATGTGCATTATCAAAGTTTACTGAGAACACTCTTTACTTTTTAACAGATTACCTAGAATAATAATAAAAATAATAATTATAATAAAACCACCCAATCTCTTAAATTCATTACACAGAGCACCCAATTGCTGTTCCACCATGTCAGGAGTCTTGTAGTGCCAACATAAGTGACAAGCAGACAAATGAGACAATGTCCTCACATCACCTGTCCTTCCTACCAGCTTACTGATTTTACTATCTTGGTGCCTGTAAGTATGAGGCCAAGGACAAACATATTTAAGAACTGCATGCACAATAATATTAAGTGAGAAAAAGTATTTGAGAAGACAAAACATGTTAGCTGTTAGAAGTGCTGCAGAAGGACAGTAATAAGGCAAATATAAGAAATAACATTATGATAGAACCTAAACAGATATATATTGACAGCTTGTCTTACTTTCAGTTTAATTTACTTATTTATTTAAATGCTATCTTTGTTTTACAATGACACTTTGGCCAGTAAGTGCTGTGATTTCTTTCGCTGTTTACACAGATTTTCTACTAACGCAAGGACACAGCACAGAAAATGCCAGCTGCCTACCTGCTTTCACGCTGAGAGAATATAGTGCACTGGAGCAATATGGAAATGGAGAGATGACTAACATTTTCTCAGGGGGGATACTTTTTTGGAGGAGTTCATGCTTACTTCCCAGAAGGCAGAGCCCTGCAACCCTGCCTGTATTTTCCACATGCTTTCTTTAATAATGCAGTGCATTACTGCTTCCATAGCAAAGAAATGCAACTAAACACAGAAAGCCTGGTTAAGTATTTCCATCATATAGTTAACTCCAGAACACTATCTAAACTTTTGTCAAAATTGCATTTTCCCTGCAGCAGAAGCCCAGAAGCCAAACATACCAGTGATGGTATGTTTGGCTGGGTCTGCTTCCAGATACTATATTGTTAAAAGAAGAGAAGTTTTCCTGGCTTGTGCAGATAAATGACAGAGAAGAGATGTCCTTCTCTAATCTTTCTGACCATGTTTCAAGGGTCCTGGTCATATAAAATGAGTGAATGGCTGCCCAGAGGACCACACCATTTACCACAAATTACTTCTTTATGGAAGAATCAATTTTATAGTCTCCTGAATTTCAAACACTTGCCTCTTCAATCCAGTGGAATTACTCTTTTGAGAGCCAACCCTGAGACAGATGAGCCCAAGGATCTACTCTTTGGGCGACGAACTATTTGTTATAAAAATCTAGAGGGGGCTTATAAGTCTTTGAAAAAGACTCTGAGCAAAGAAAACACGTATCAACAATTTAACACTATATGGCTGAAAGTGTCCACAGATTAATTTGTTGAGTCTCCAACAATCTTCTGTCCCAACAGACCAGAAAGTTAAATTCCAGACAATCCAATACAACAGAACCAGAATGCATTTTCAAGAGCCAGAAGAAGCTACATTCTCCTGCACGCTGCCCTGGAAAACTCCAACATGAGTGGATTTCTGCTCAAGCAGGGTGAATTTTGCAAACTGAATTCATGAGAGCAAAGCTTTATAAACATATTAACTAACTGCAACTCCTAAGAAGCCAATATGCAACCTTCAAAACAAGCACCATTGCAAGACATGGGGAACAAAATGAAATGTGCTCAGCAGAGATGATTACAACAGCCCTGAAGCTCTTGCAGTCTCAAGAAGAAATCCATAATGCTGATCGTAGTTCCCTTAGTCTGTGCAGCAGAGTACATACCATCATTCATGTGAAAGTGAAGGGAAAGTACGCCCTCAACAGAACTTTCAACAATCCAAGATGTCATGCAAGGCCTGACAAATCCACTTTCCTGCTCCTAAGTAACACATAGAAAATTGCCCAGCTCAGTGCTCATCAGTTTCTCCAGATCTACTGCTCTTGTTAGAAAGAATTAAAACCATAAGGATTAGAAAGATGACATCAAACAACTATAAATGAGCCTAACATTTCACTGCATGCTGAAAACTCTGAGGATGTTTCGGCTACTTCACTCCTGGCATTGCTGAGTCTCCACTAGCCTCAAATGAAACAAGAATTACAGTAGTGGGCCAACAGTATACAATCTTTAGATCTGTCAAAATATTAAAGAAAAAGTTTTGTCATGATGCTGCATATACACATAGTGCTTGAAACTGCTCATGTCAATATGTAAAACTATGTAACAAAGCCACATCTCTCAGAAGGCACAGTCACGCTCTTACACAAAAATCACATCACCTGTTTTCTCTATATGGAAGATCTGTTACCCATCAAACACAGCTCCTTCTCCCTACAGGAAGATGAAAGCAACCAGGAAAACATACAGAGGCAGGACTTGCAGGCCAACAGCTCCGAGACTAACCCCACAAGGTGTTCTGCACTTCCTCCTGATGTAGATGAACAAGCAATCACATCCTCAAAGACAGTGGGAAATGATGTACATAGTCCCACTGTCTTAAAGCATGTCCCAATGTCTAATGCCACATCCAAGGAGCAGTGGATCAATTCATAGAAATTCTCATCACTTATTTCTTGCCTTGAAAATCTGGGAATGTGAGCAGCTCCAACAGACAATCCAGGATGCACGCTGAGAGAATCTAGTGAGAATAAGAGAATCTAAATGCATGCAAGCTATAAGCACTGCTTCTGCTGGGAATACAAAAAGTGTTTTAAATACTTCTTGATTTAGCTCGCAATTATGTTTCCAGTAGCCTATTAGACCTTTCATCTCCCTCTAGAGGCGGCTACACACAGAAGAGGTAAACCTCTTTTACTGGATTCAGTAAACTTACAAGATATAAACAGAAATACGGGCTTTATTTGCAATTTCTCTGACAAAGCAAGTGTCAGATGAGATCAATGCTGAAACCCCATAAATGGGCTACAGGAGCAGCCACTCCCATCATAGATTCGTCAGGGGTGTGCAAACAGAAGGCAAAAAGATCAGGCTCATATCCCAAGCACCAGACAGAGGACCAAGACCAGGACATGCTCTTGAAGACCACAGCACATCAGGGAGTAGTTGAGGGCAGCTGACTTACACGAATTCACGGTGAAATTTAGGAAAGAACCACTGGTTTGCTCAGACACATGTGGTTTTACACTTAACTTGCCTGAATCCTTACTTAGAAAAGTCTCCACCAAAATACGCTGGTTTTCCATTTAAGAAGTACTGATTTTGTAAACAGGTAAAATTCACCATTTCCTTTGCTTATGGTTTATATTTTACCTATATATTTCAGTTTCTATTCAAGTTTGTCAGGCTTCACAGCACAGCTACTAAACATGCGGGGACTTTCCACTTAATCATTCAAACAGCACCCATGTACCTGTACATGCCTTAAAAGATTGCCTGTATTTCCCAAAATTACTATTCTTGGGTAATTGAATATGTAGGCACTCATTTCTCAAGGAGAAAGTATTCTCTGCCATCACTGTCAAAATGGAGCTGACATTGGAAGACATTAATTCTGACTTTCTGCTCAGACATCAGACACAGAATTACGATAGATATTTTAAAAACATTACTTTGGGCTATATTCATTTCCCCTGAGGTATTTAAACCTTTGTTTGGATGCATATATAAATATCTCATCAGCTGTTTTTTAGCTTCCCTACATAGAAGGTACGTTCAGTTTGCAAATTCTCATGTCTAAATTATCTGCAGATCACAAGTCCAGTATTCTCCAGCTTTCATCTCAATTCTTCCTTCTTACAAATATGACCTCTCTCTTGTCTACATCAAAAAAATTTTACATTAACAAGTTCAGCTGAATGAAATGATCCAGATCTTACTGCTCAACCTTCCCACCATCTTGCTGACCTACCAACTCCCAAAGGTCTACATCTGTATGATTTACTGGGACCTGAAAATTACTTCTGAGAAATCAAACACCATCAGGTTTAATATCACCTCTTTTGTAACCCACTGTCGTGGCTTAAGTCCAGTCAGCCACGTAGCTCACTCACTCACTCCCCCACCCCCTTCCTCCCCTCCATGCATGGAAGGATGGGGAGGAGAATCGAAAGAACATAACTCCCATGGGTTAAGATAAGAACAGTCCAGTAACTAAAGTATAACACAAACCAATGCTGCTGCCACCAATAATAGTAATGGTAAGGAAAACAACAAGGGAAGAGAATACAACCACTCACCACCCACTGACTGATACCCAGCCCAACCAAGCAGTGACCTAAGCCTTCCGGGTAACTGCCCCCAGTTTATATAGTGGGCATGACGTGCTGTGGTATGGAATACCTCTTTGGTCAGTTTGGGTCAGGTGTTCTGTCTCTGCTTCTTCCCAGCTTCCCCTCCTCCCTGGCAGAGCATGAGGCTTAGAAAGTTCTTGGTCAGGCCAAACATTCTAAGCAGCAGCTAAAACCATCGGTGTTATCAGCACTGTTCCCAGGATGAAAGTCAAAAGTACAGCACTGCACCAGTGACGAAGGAGAAAAATGACTGCGACTGTGGAACCCAGGATATCCACTTGCGAAAAAAGAACAAGCACTAGAAGACGGCTCATTCCTAACACCCACTTCTGTCAGCCAAGTTTTAATCCATTTAATGTGTACCTTATTAATATTGTATATAACTAATCAGAATGTTGTGTGATAATAAGTCACATACAATACTGAAGCCTAAGTATATTACAGACACAGAGATAACTTTATCAACTGTAATCTAATGTGAGAAATTCAATACAGGTTTCTTTACAAGATGTCCTTCAAAATACCACATTAACTCATATTAATTAAATACTTGTCCTCCACTGCTAGAACCTCATATCAACACTGTCACAGTTTACAAATGAGCTTCCCTCAGCAGGAATTCAACTTGGCATGCGCAATAACCCCAGTCTTCACCTAATGGTGGTTCCCTTTCCTCCTGCCTCAAGTCTAAACCGGAGCCAGATAATTTGCTAAAAATTTAAGCCACATTTTACATCTTCTATTTTGCATACATATATTGATATTAAAATAGCTAGGAAACAGTAACAGCAAAGAAAGATCATCCACTTTCTTGTGAAACAAAGATCACTTTCTCATGAAATGTTGTGCAGTTTTTCACTTTCCATGCTAATCCACCAAAAACCAAATGGAAGTGTTAAATGAGATCTGTCTAAATCATGGATTAATTTAATGAAGTTAATAATGAAATTATTTTTATATTCAAGAACATAAATGCAATATATTAAAGCAACTGATAGCTTTAAGGCTAATTTTAATTCTTCATATACTTTTTTCAAGTATATTTTAAACTCGGCTTTTTATAGGACTGCTTTCTTAAATACATACCTCAGTTGGCTTACAATTCCACCAAATTACTTTTCCCCTTCATTTCTCAGTTCAGTTACTTTTATTTGTCCCCAAGTATTCAGCAGCAACCAGCTACATCAATAAAAAAATGTCAATTTTGATTTGCCTCATGAGATGCAACAGCTCCAGATAGATTTTCAGTCAGAAGACAGGGTGGCTAGAACAGCTATTATTAACACCCATTAGACAGAGTGGCAGGACCAGAAGACAGCTCCCTAGACTTAGGCTGGATTAAGTGGATACTGTACGCAGACAAACCTTCAAGCGCTGTAAATAACTTTAAAACTCGACATTGTGGTTGAACTCTCTCTGCTGTCAGAATTGGTTAGGTCACATCACATGATATGGTTTACAGCAAAGTGACAGGCACTTTGCTAAACAGCAACATGTATATGGCTTACAATAAATTAAAATTACTTAATACAGGTACTTGAGCAGAGGTCTACAAGAACGAATGAGGTAAAGGAGATTGTTTGATATAGAACTAATCAGAAAATCACTATAGAAAAAGAGAAAATACAGTGGCTTTGCTAGAGATAACACTGGTGTTTAAATAACATTTTTTGCTTCTCCCCTCTGCTATCAAATCATTCTTTGGTTTTATGCTATCTGTACTTAAAATGGACTGATCAAATGGAAATAACTTTTAATTGGTCAGATTCCCAAGTTTTATGACAGATAAAACATCATGGCTAAATACCCAGTTTTCATAAGCCAACAGTAAGTACATCAGTATTATTCACATTAAGAAAGGAATCTAAGCAAACCTTTGCAGCTAAAGCAGTTCCTGATTTTTGTTTAACAATGTGCATAGTGACCCCGACAGCACTTAACTTTTCCTTTCATACTTGTTTCATTTCGACATTTGCCGCCTTCCATGTCAGAAAAAAACCCACAACCCAAAACCAAACAAACCATCGTAATTACCTCTACGAACAGCAAGAGAAACCACTTCATGCAGCATTCTCTTAGCACCAAAATCCTGCTCACGACAAGAGGCAGGACTGGTTCTTCCTCAGGACCTGCCTTTGCCTCTGAGCTGCCACATGTTCACTTTACCAAGTCACTGACCTGCATGGTGAACCTACCGCTTGCTGCTCACCAATTTCTTCAACGTGGTACTAGGGAAGAGGACAACAAGGTGATTGCACAAACTTCTGTCATTCCTTTTCAACAGGAGCATTTTTTTATGCTCCTCCTGGATTATTAGTAAGGCTTTTCAATCAAGACTACCTGAGAAGATAGAAGGTCATCTCAGAAAGCACCTAAATATCTTAGAAATTTAAGCCCACCTCCCCAAAGCTCATTTCCCCAAAGTACTATAGCACTGATTCATATTTATCTGAAAAGATACAGTTGTCTTCAAAACTCCAGACTTTAAAAGCTTAAATTCTACTGAAAAGGCACTATGGAAGTGGGACTACAGCACTTTTCAAAACTGAAACCGATGTCTTGGCTTATGTTAGCCGCAGCTCCACTGATAATCTAAGCTGAAAGGAATCCAATACACTTTTCACTCTCCAGCCTTACTTTCAATTCCCTGTTAGCTTGGATAACGAAAACAGATGAATCCATTTCACTTGCACCTTCTTGTGCACCAGGCGAGCTCGCGAACACTCAGCACAGCCCAAGCCTGCCTTTGGGAGAGCACAGATCCTCCAGGCTTCTTTAGGCAAGTGAATGTAATTATTACTATCAGTCTTCATTAGAAAAAATGGAAAAGGAGAGTCTTAAGGACAACATTTAACAACTGTGGTAACTGTGGGAAGAACACAGACTTTTTTATTTCTCTTTTTGAATTTATGGTAATTGCAACCGAAAACAGACATCTTTGTTGAAGTGCACACATTATGGAAATAAACTGCAGTTCTCCAAACTATCTCCTTTACTTTCCAACAAAATAATAATGCTATACAAGCTCTTAAATTGCTACAAGTCATCTTTTCCAAGTGCACTATCATTCAAATTTTCATCCTTTTGATCACAAAATGTACAAAGCTCATCCACAGCTAAAAAAAAAGGGGGCATTTTTTACTTTGTACTGCTATTTTTAGAATACATTTTATCATGTTTCTCTTGAGTGAGTTTTCTGCATACTCTTGCAAAATTCCTTTACAAATGCTCCAAGCTTCTGGAGGAGAATAAAGAAAGTTTCACCTATTTATTCCAGCGGCTTTCACTAATCGCAACAATTGCCACACCAGGGTGATCTGCAATTTGGAGGCTACCCTGGCTCGTACTCCTACTCCGCCATTTAGCAGCAGTTTCATTTTGTTCTCCTTACATTCACTAACGGTGTGAAGAATCTTTAAAAACAAGTCTACTGCTCCTTTAATTAGTAATTTCCTGAGTTGCTTCTTTTGGTTTTATTTCACCTCTTAATGACTAAAAACAACAAAACACTTCTAATAAAAGCAAATCTGATTAGCTTAACAGAAAACTGGAATTCAACTTCCCTATACCAAAAGAGCAGGACTGCAGGAGCTGTATCCTCTGTTTGAAAGGGAAGTGGGCCTTACGGGCGGCTTTTGGGGCATATTTGAGTATGAACACAGAGGAGCAAGAGATCCAGCTGAAGTTGTACGTTTGCTGTTGCAGGCATCATACAAGGAATCAGAGCTTCTGCTCTGTCCCTACAGAGAAGAGAAATAACGAAAGGAAAGACACAAGGCAGACAGAGTTCCATGGGATATAGCCCTAGAGGGCAGGGGGGCCCAAGACTCTTGGCTGATATTCAAGGATCACCTGCTGCATGC
>JAOEHY010044720.1:24112-35179 GCA_025447955.1 Psilopsiagon aurifrons
ACCAAAAATAAAAGATTTAAAACTACTGCTGCCACTCTAACAGCTATCTTCCAGCTGGGAAATCTATATAAAAAGACAGATGCTTCTTGGTCATCCCTATCAGCTTCTGAATTTCTCCTGATTTATGAAAGATGGCATGGAAAGTTTTATTTTAAGGGGTTTTATCTATTAAATACGAGGAAAGATCAAGCCACCTCTTTCCAGTGCTGCTGGAAGGCACTGCTCAAACAATCCACTACCTTTTTTCCAGTCCTTCAGCAGGCAACAGCACTCAATCCTTCACTCAGGTTTTTCTAGATAAAAGCAAATACTTTAAGCCAAGTGTTCATCTCTGCCAGCTTTGAGAGTCCCTGTGCGTCTTGTTCTAGTACCAACAGTGTCTATAACTACAACTGGCATGTCTCCACCAGCAACCTAGCTTCACACTCCATTCAGACGTTGAGGATCAATGTGAGGCCACCATCAGACTGTCAAGATGAAGCTGGTGCAGAGCGCTTCAGAGCAGAGGAGCAGGACCCCATACATGAACTTGGTCTCACTGGTCCCTACACCCACCAACCATGGCCAAGCAACCTGGTATGTTACTGTAACAGGCAACCCTTGTCTCACATTCAAAAGTAAAATATTTGAAGTCTCTACATACACATACTTACACCCGTTGATTTTTTCTTAGCAGTCTTTAAAGAATCAAAGCAACAGTTAAGGGGTTAAGCGAACAACCCTACTCTTTCTCTCTGCATCACCTCACCAAACAGGAGGGGAAAGTGAAGCAAGATAAAATGCATAGACTGGACCTTGAAGAAATGAATACACCTGACAAAGCAAATTTAGATAAAAATTACACAGAAGGATCATGCCCTCGGATATAGATACAGGCAGGGTGCCTGTAGAGATGAAAGTGGGATAATGTGCAGGAGGTTACAGAGCTCCAAGTAAGATCTGACCATCTCACCTGAGTTCTGTAACACGGTACATAATCTCAGGGAAGTGCATTTTCCCACAATATTTTGTAACAAACTTTAAATGTTTATCACCTTATTCTGGAATAAAGTTCTGAACTGCTAAAAGGCCACACAAAATCTTTATAATTACTTCTTCATACAATTATGCTAACTGAAGCACAAGTGAACCAAAACTTAACATCACTTTCCTCAAAAAAAAATTATTGAATTTCACTGGAATTCTACACAACAGCTAAAATGTGTTACTTGTGTCTACCCACACAAATGGACCTGCATCTTTCAGCATGAGCCAAACAGAAAAAACTTACTCAATTTTACTTGCAAGGTCCTCTCTTGCTTTCTCAAAACCAGAAACTCTTCTCTTAATGTTGACTGAGACTATTTTGAGTATCATCAGTATTTTACTTATAGAAAAGTAGTGAACAATGTGACAACTAGAAATCACTAGATGAAAAAAAATAAAATAAAAATGAAGTAGAAACGAAGGTTACTCTTCCTGTCTTGGGGGGTTGTAGATTTGGGACCAATTTGTCCTTATGCCTCTCTGCAGTGTTTGGGTGAGAGAAGGGTGCTTCTGCCCATCTTAGACTTCAGAGATGGGTAGCATAACACCCCTCTTTGCATGTCACAACTACTTTCACTTTGCAAAAGCCTTCAGACATATGATGCAAATTCTATCCATTTCCTCACGGTTTTATCACAGTTAATGAGCAACCTGTACTCAGCACCAAAGAAGACACATGAGAAAACAGAGAAGGATGGGGTCAGGGAATCTGCTGGGTTTGGACCTCTTATTCTAAGTAACAGACAAAATTTAATTTCTGCTATGAATGATGCACATGCTTTGATTGCTAAAACTTAAACAAACACACACCAGAACTAAGGAAGTGAAAATGAACACCCTGCACCTCTTCAAAAGGCAGCTGATTGCCCCGAAAGCAAGCATCAGCTCCTGCTACCCACAACTTTCTGTAGACCCATGGCTGGAAGATGAACATACTGCTCTTGTTCACCAAAACATTTAATTCATGCACACACTGAATATCAGATGCTAACCCATGTTCCTAAGCAACCCACACTTACTTGCCATTCTTCCCCCTCTGCCACCAGTAGACAAGAGGTTTTAATCATCAATTCACACTGCACCCAATGTGTGAGAATCCAGTCATGAGCAGCTTGGGCAGGGCACCGCATTAAGCAGCTTCAGCCCCTGTTTTGTCTTCACCAACGCATACAGACTGTAACTAAAAGACAGCACTGTTACCTTTGAGTTGTTTATGAAGACAAGTTTTTAGAAAAATCCTGGCTTAAATATAAACGCTTGCAAATACAAGCTAAAAATTTATATTCTTGCCAGCAGGTACGGAAACATTCTTTTGGAGGTACTGAGGGTTAAACTTT
Organism: Psilopsiagon aurifrons; assembly: GCA_025447955.1. NCBI lineage: Eukaryota > Metazoa > Chordata > Aves > Psittaciformes > Psittacidae > Psilopsiagon > Psilopsiagon aurifrons. The sequence continues at coordinate 26,476 of JAOEHY010044720.1, forward strand.
TTTCTGATATTAATAATTTTCCAAACTGGAAAAAAAAATCTCTGCAAAGAATAATTGCTCCCGCAGGGACCAATCCATGGGTCACAGTTTTTTGCACTTGATGACAACAGAGCCTTGAATGAGATTTTCTATAAAACCTAGACTTCAGCTTGCAGCATAATCACAATGTTTGTCCTAGCTCTGGAAGCTGAACTAAAGCACTACTTCTACAGTGTAATTATTCTACATATGTTCCAAAAACCCATGGGGAAATTTTATTATTCAGAAGAATAAATAGGGTAAAAATAAATGGTTTTTAATTTTAGCCAATTTTTACACTCCTTATGAATTTTCATTTTTCTTATGCAAGTTAAAGTCTATGGGAGAGATGATCTGCCTTGAAGAAATAATTAAACTTTCATCTTCAGTTATGCTTCTTAGCAAATACACAGCCACCCACATAGCACATAAAAAACAAGCATTATTCAGTGACACAGAATGCCAACGTAATCACCAATGCTTCACAATCTTTCTTTCAGTTTCAAATTGGGTATTTGAAGTTTGAACTTCTGTTCAACACCACAGAGCAAGCAGAAGTGCAGTAAGGGCTTAGGTTAGAAAGAGGCTGAGGTCCCAATATGGAGCCTAATTTGCCCTCGGTACTTTTCTGAATACTTGAAATATTCTTGGAGCATAATGTAGTAATTTGTCATACAGGATACATAAACCTACTACCTCAAGGGTAAAGTTTGTAACACTCAATTTATGATGACAATGTCTGAACTAGATTTAGACAGCTGCTGAAGACAGATTTTTTGGGGAAGGGAAGCCGAGGAAGCAGGTCTCCATCTGGCTCAGGAAGATACAGGCATATTTTTTGACCACGTCTCCCCATCACACCTTCTCTAATTCCTGGGAAGTTTTCATCACTCCTTTCTTAATGCAGGGCCCAAACAAATGACCACAACAGGTGCTCTGTAGGCAGATCATAAAACTTGCAAGTCCCCAAGCTCATCCACAGACAAGCTGCACCCTGTTCAGAGGGTCCTGCTGACCCAGCACATACCAATTCTGCAACTCCTGCTTCTTTCTCACAGAGCTGAGGATGTTGCCCAGCACCTGACCTGGCTGAAGAGCAGGGCAGAAAGACAAAACAACAGTGCAAATCAGAGGCTAATGTAGACTGATGGGCTGAATTACAAGAATGGATGCATTTTCAATGCTTATTCCAAACTGTACTAGGGACTGAGAGAGCAGCAATTTAGCAATCTTCCTAACGATGCCAAGGCTAGCTGCAAGGGCCTATCACAGGTGGTAAAATCACTACACTTATCTCAAGTGCTAGAATCAATATGAAAACTGAGCATAACGTAATACAAAGAACTACCAGGAAGAACTTACCCATTCAGGAACTCTCTCAAAAAACAAGGATCTCCTTGCCCCACCAGTCCCAAATAACTAACAAGCCCACCTGACACAAAATAACTGTAGCCCTCCTAGGAAGGTCTTACGGACACAAGCCTCTCTGATTTGCAACTGCAATAGAAACAGCATTGTCTTAGGACCCTCTTCAATTAAATGGTTTCTTGTTATATGATACCAACTTCCTTCATACAAAGACAGGATTTCTGGTGAAAACCAGATGACTCTTCCCTCAACACAAACACCTCTGCGATCTCCCCAAATCTTGCAGGACCAGGAAGAAAACTCCTGAATGGTATTGCCATTTCATAGAATCATAGAATAGTTAGGGCTGGAAAGGACCTGAAGATCATCTAGTTCCAAACCCCCTGCCATGGGCAGGGACACCTCACACTAAAGCATGTTACCCAAGGTGATGTTCAACCCGGCCTTGAACGTTGCCAGGGACGGAGCATTCACAACTTCCCTGGGCATCCCACTCCAGTGCCTCACCACCCTTATAGTAAAGAATTTCTTCCTCATATCCAATCGAAACTTCCCCTGCTTAAGTTTTAAGCCATTATCCCTTGTCTTATCACTACAGTCCCTAATGAAGAGTCCCTCTCAGGGATCCTTATAAGCCTCTATTTCCAACCCAAATAACACAGTAGTCACAGACATGCTGCTGTTGTTCTTCAAACACGCAATAGAGAAAAAAGTAACTTGGGAGAATTGACCCAACCCTAACGTATTACACCCAGTGTCAAATCTTCTATTACAGAGCAAATCTACAGATTTGACAGGCATGACGCTATAAATAAATCATACCTAACATCTAACTTTCACCCAATCCTAGTATTCGCAATGTTTAGATACGCTTTGCACCCAAACAACTTCATCCAATTTTTACAAATCATCTGCTAACCAGAGATATTAGAATGGCTGCTCACCTCTGGCATTCAGCACTGGGCAAGGGGATGTAGCAGGCCCATTTGGAAGTAAGAAGGAGCAAAAATCCAGTCCGATACACCTGAAAGATCTGACAATTTACAAGAGGATTGCACTAAGTGATAGGTGATGGCAACGGTAGCTTACACTACCAGATTAACTTGTGGAGCCTTAAAATATCATATATGTTACTGGTTCTTTAAAATACGCAGGTTTCTCTGGGTGAATCAGAAGACACAGAGTCAGTTGTCAGCAAAGCTCTTTGTATCCCTCACTTCCTAAGACTGCCTCAAGGCTCAACTTTATTTTAGCAGGAACATCACCTCTACTGTCTAGTATGATTCAGGTTCCTCCCAGTCCTAAGTTTCACTTCATTTTCCATCACTTCTGCCTGGCAATTCAGCTCTATTCTGCCCTGTTATACAAGTTAGTTACACAGGCCACCTTCAGCACTGCGCAGACAGCAGAAATCCAGTAGTTAGGCATGAAGTCTTCAGTGCTAAGCAACCACCAGTACTGTTGCATCTCTCACTACAGACAACCACCTGCTGCTTTGTCCTTTCCTACCTTCACTGACTTCCCATACATACATTTTGTCAATTGTTTGTAACCTCAGACCTTAGTAAGCATTAAGTGACTTAAGCCTACCGTCTCTGAACAACATTTAAACCCCCACATACCTAAGTCAAAAAAATTACAATATTGCTTGAGAGCAACACAACATTCTGCAAATAAGACCAAGCTCATGTGCATGAAGAATAAAACTAGAAGAGACTATCACATACAATCCTGTAACTGTAATCCTGACCTTGTGCTTTGCAACACTGCTAATAATGTGTACACTAAAAAAACCCTAACACCTGCCAAAATAGCACACTTTTTCGCACAATTCTTCCCCTAGGGAGATGATGTAACAACAGAAAGCCAAACGAAAACCAAACAAACTACAAAAGAACCATCAGGATAGATGCTAGAAATGCTGCGTAATAAGCTGCGAGGCAGCACTGGCACACCGCAGTGATAAGGATGCCCAACCAATTTGGGAAAAGTTTATGCAGGGCGCATACTGACAGCAAGGAACAGAATCTGCTCATTTTCTTTTCACCTGTGTAAAATAGTTCTGATTTGCAGAAGGTCAACTTTGCAACACCGTATTATTAATGGATAGTCTTGGTATCCTACCCATTTCCTTCAAGTTGGGCTTCCAGTCTCTGACCATGATCACATAAGCTACTGTTAGCCATCTGGTTAGCCAAAGATGAGGGCCAAAGAATACAAAATTGTGATCTCTCTGCTTCAACAGTAATGAGCAAGAATTATTGAACTAAAGCTCACAATGCAGATAAAGCCCTGCATATGGAAAAATCTTTACATTTGACTTGTCTGAACAAGCATGAACAAAATCCACAGCAAATAATAATCAGTTCCGCCTGCTGTGTTTTACAAGGAGCTCCATTTCACGTACCTTCCATCTTGGCTTGTCATTAGTAATGCTAATTAGGTTGCTATCTCAATGCCACACTAGATTCAGTAAAACCTGACATCACTGTTAATTTGAGAAGAAGGCTTGTTCTTCATACAAATAATAGTAATAGCCACTCTATGAACATCCACAGAAATTAACATTGCTTGCAATTTTCCATCAGATTCAAAATTCAAATAAAAATTGTGACTAACTTTGATTTCCAAAATGGTAATAAAATGGTAATTATGAATTACCATAGCACTAGATTAATAACCCTGTAAGGACATACAATGACACAGCATTTGAAATTAGGTTACATCTTGCTACACAAGCAAGCCAAGTTTTGTACGTATGCATGCTGCATACATCCTTCCACAGCTTGCCCTCTGAAGGGAAGCATTTTCTAATACCAACATGGTAACTGTTCTTCGGTATCTGTGAGCTCTTAGAGGGTTTTATTTTAAAGCTCTCACACAGTCCAATTCCACAATTTTTTAGAGGAAGATAAAACCCAATTATGTGGAACTTCAATCACAAGTCACAGAAGAGACCTGTGCAATTAAACAGCACTCTTCTACACAAAGAGCTAATTAAAGTGACATTAAGGAGGCAATCCAAGCTGTCCTCTACTGAAAGAGAGAATGTATGAGCTTGTCTCAGGACCTCCTGCAAGGAGGGAACACTGCTAAGGTTAAGGGTACTGTGAAAATACCGTATCAGATCTGCTCACCAGCAACCACCATGACTGCTGAGACCAGTAGTTCAGAGTCCTGGAGGTTCCGCTCCCCCAATGCTCCTCTCCCCAGGAGGCTTCTGCCCCCCACGTTTCTCCTCTCAGCTGGGGGAGAGCAGATGGAAATGGGTGACTGGAAACTGGTATGTGTTAGCCAGGGCTGGGGCTGCTGGAACCTCATTCACCACAGAGGAGCTCTTCCCCTAAAGCAGATGAGGTGCTGAGACAGGAGGCTCCATGTGCAGGAGGTAATCCTCACCCCCACTTCTGCTGAGTCGAGTGCATGTACATATGCATTCGTGCCTCTGTGTACCACAGAGCAGGAACAATGCTCAGGGGGGTTCTAAACCAATTCTTAAATTCAGATTTATTTTAAGACTATTTACAGCCTTAATTCAGCCAGATGAGGAAATCAGCAGACAGGCTAATTTAAAACATCAAAGGACCAACAGTAGCAGGAGGGTAAGGCTGCAGGAACCGTCCCTCAAAATCCCGTTGTTCTTCCCAGCAAAAACATTGTACCTGACTTCCCTCCGGGCACTGGACACCTGAGATACAGTGGCTCGCTCAGCCTAAGCAATTAGCAGCCACCTGACATGTGCTGTCAGAGCAGCACTGAGCTGCCCGCCTGGCCCTGGGCTGCTGCAGATCATTTCACGCCGCTGTTCTTAGGAGGTTCTTTGTGACTGCCATGAAACCAATAAACGGAGGCTAAACAAAACTTACTGTTCTAACTCAATTAAAGCTCCACCAACATTAACTACAGACTCAGGATGACACATGAAATCATCACTACACTGCTGATTCTTAAACTTTATAGCCAGTGATCTCAAATGCAGAATCCCTCACCTTAAAAGGGAGCGCTGACAACGTTGGGGAGATACCTTGGTCAGTGTCCTGACCTGAGGGGACAGTCCCCAACGCAGACCACTGCTTTGAGGAGGAACAGCTCAAAACGGCTGCCCACAGGGCTCCATTATACCGCAGTCAGGTCTGAGCTGCGTCCAAATACCATCCCCACGTCCTGACCCCTGCACCCTCTGAGCGCCACCAGGAGGACGGGGCAAGAGCTGCACATGCAGGAGCTCGCCCGGGCTGTGTCATGGTGTGCCTGCTGCAGGGACCCCGAGCTGCTGTCTGCCACTGTGTGCTCCCCGGGCGCAGGTATGAAGCCCCCAGCTTGCTACTCAGTGTTAGAGTAAGTCCACAGGCGGGGCATGAAGATGATCAGGAGCAGCTCTGCTCTGGAGCCAGGCTGAGAGAGCTGGGTTTGTTAAGCCTGGAGAAGAGAAGGCTCCAGGAAGAACTCAGAGCAGCTTCCAGTGCCTAAAGGGGCCTGCGAGAAAGCTGGAGCAGGACTTTTGACAAGGACCTGTAGTGACAGGACAAGGGGGGATGGCACTGAATTGAAAGAGGGGAGATTTACATTAGATATTGGAAGTTCTTCCCTGTGAGGGTGCTGAGGCCCTGGCACAGACTGCCCAGAGAAGCTGTGGCTGCCCCATCCCTGGCAGTGTTCAAGGCCAGGCTGGACACAGGGGCTTGGAGCACCCTGCTCTAGTGGAAGGTGTCCCTGCCCATGGCAGGCGGCTGGAACTGGATGAGCTTTAAGGTCCCTTCCAACACAAATCAGTCTGGGATCCTGTGATTCCGCACTGGCCTTAGTACAATACCTGTTGAACAAAGCTCCTGGGCTCCTGGACAGTGCAGACATTCTGCTAAAACCCAGAAATTGTTGCTGATCTATTTTTTCCTTTGACCCTTCTACCAGAACAAGATACAAAGGCAAATAAATAATACTGGATATAGGATTGTCTTAGTATCAAAACAGTGCCCAAACAGCAGTCAGAAAGACATAGACCAGTCGTAACACACAGGCATAAAGGAACAAAAGAAGAATGAGTGGACTTTTGTTTCAAACGCACAGGGAAAAGCCTCCTTCCTCCTCTCTTTCAGATGTTTTTCATGCATTTCAAAATTTTAAATCCACCCTGTTGATAGCTGTAACATACAGTTAAAAACCCATCACCTCTACTTGTTAGGCATCTTTGCGAAACAAAGCAGTCAAGCCATTTTCAGGCTACACAACGCTACCAACCACCTGAAAAATAAAATTAAAGGAAAAGAAAAATCTCATTTCGGTAACTGAGCATCCTGACATGATTCATGGAGTGCTCATCTTTTGTTTAATAAAAATAAATCCTATATAGAAATACCAGTGAGGGTCATGGCACAATTCAATACCATTCCCATGGCAAAAAGCAACTGTGAAGAATTCATCCGTGTATTTTTGTCAGCTGCAATGGGCATTCTTGTTTACTATCCACACACAGTGTAAAGGACTTAAAAAGGCTACACTTAAGCTGAAATGCTAAATGCAAAAAACTGAATCATGAAAAAAAAAAGAAATAGAGATTATTTGCTGCAAAAGTCAGTGTCTTTCTCAAGAACATCCAGACAGCAAAGTCTACCAGGAGATAGTAAGTGGCAAATCCTGATCAGCTAAAATAATCAGCATTTCACTAAAGGGAAATAAATAAATAATAATAAAAAAAGAAGAATCTGGCTATTTTCTCTTTTCTAGCAAAATAACATGTGGTTTATTTTCAGTTTGTTCCAGTGGAGCTGAGGAGAGAGAGATAAACGAAACATGAGAGCCATAATCCATGAGAGCACTCTCGGACTTCCACAGATAGTGAAATTTAACATTGACAGATATGACAGGACTCATCTCAGAGTCTAAGCTTGGCTTTGGAATCAGGGACAGCACTAAAAAGAATAGGGATAAAGACCTTGTATCAGCCTCAGCTGGTAAGAGAGGCAAGGTGTAAAAATAGCCTGCAAGCATTGTAAACCAAGAAGGAAAAACCTCTGTAGCTGCCTTCTTCCCATTTCATTCGTCACTTTGTTGCTGTTACAGCAGGGTGGAGTTTAAGTTTAGTATTAACTACTACAAAATCCCCACAATTATTTGATGGTTGTAAAGACCTAAAATATCCACTACACTATATACAGATGGGGCACAAGTTCCTGACCTGGGTGGCATGTGTTCTGCACAAACTCCAGCTTCCTCCTCTACAACCACAACTGGAGAACAAGATAGCATAGAACGTATGCTGCCCTCCACCACCTGCACCAACCCTAGCACTGAAACATTTAAAGTCACAAGAAGGAAATGCAGGCGAACCTCAAAGAGAGGAAAGCAGACATGCAAGTCAATAATAAAACCAACTGTACTTGAGCAGTGCCCAAGAGTCTGAGAGCTCCTCTGTGCAGATATGGCCAGATTCTTCTTACTTTGCTGCTTTACTGATGGAAACAACACACTAAGTTCTGTTACCCACCTCTGACACCTTTACACCATCTAACTGCGTCTTTGTTTTAAAAATGCCACTCTACAGGGTCCAAGTTTTCGGATCCTACATACCGAAATACAGTTCGGTGTATGGGAACACTATGGTGCTCTTGTGCTAGTAGTCACAGAGGATTCAGACATAGTCAAATAATTAAAGGAGATCTTGGACAACTGAAGGAGTGTTTAGGCCTGGCTTAGTGCTGCTCAGCTTCATCAAGACAATGATGACTAAGTTATCATATAATGAATTCAGGACTGAGCACACACTCTTATCACTGAGCCTTCAGTGCTATTAAGAACAGGGTAAAATCTCACAAAAACAGAGCAATGCATATAATAGCCACATGTCTAATACTCTTACTGTAGGAAGTTGCTCTTCTGTTTCCATAGCATACACTTTCATGTCATTCCCCAAGTAAATCAACAATTCCAAATAGCCATGCCAATCTTAAAACTGTTTTCTTCAATAAAAAATGGAATGAGAGAATGCACATAAGTTTCAAACCTTCATTTTATAAACACGAAGAAACAATCTATAAACTGATTAACACTGATCTACAGCTGGTATCTCAAGCACTTTAAAGCATCCTGAAACACCTGACTGGAGGTCCTAATCAGTACTTTCATTGTGTGTATATATAGAATCACAGAACAGTTATGTTTGGAAAGGACCTGAAGATCATCCAGTTCCAAACCCCCTGCCCTGGGCAGGGACACCTCACACTAAACAGTATCACCCAAGGCTCTGTCCAGCCTGGCCTTGAACACCACCAGAGATGGAGCATTCACAACTTCCCTGGGCAACCCATTCCAGTGCCTCACC
>JAOEHY010044721.1:0-30678 GCA_025447955.1 Psilopsiagon aurifrons
CCACTATATAAACTGGGGGCAGGTACCCGGAAGGGTTAGATCACTGCTTGGTTGGCTGGGTATTGGTTGGTGGGTGGTGAGCAGTTGTATTCTCGTCCCTTGTTATTTTCCTTATTATTATTGGTGGCAGCAGCAGTGTTTGTGTTATACCTTAGTTACTGGACTGTTCTTATCTCAACCCATGAGAGCTACATTCTTTTGATTCTCCTCCTCATCCCTCCGGGAACGGAGGGAGGAAGGGGGCAGAGTGAGCAAACGGCTGTGTGGTTCTGGATTGCCAGCTGGGCTTAAACCACAACAAGGAGAAAGCTTCTTTCCTTCCTCATGGCCAGTGGGCAAGTTGCAATACATTTACAAGGATTTCAAAACTGCTGTTTTCAACAATAACATGTAGAAAATGTCAGTCCTGCAGATACCTTATGGATTTTTTGGTAATTCTTATGGAAGACTGTTAACTGAGGATTTTTGTGGTCCTTAAAATAGTGTCCAGAGTACAATGACTAACGGGTGTGGGAAAGCTGATTTAACACTTCTAATTAAGCCACCATTCTGTAGCACTGGCTTGTGATGATGCAGTCAGAGTAACAGAGCTGCATCTTGCAAAGGGTTTCCTGCTTATCACATGTACTGAGGTGGTAGAAAGGCAAAAGGAAAACCAAAACCAAGCAGTAAAAAGAATCTTTGCATTTGAGTTCTTCCAAAGTCTAAGGTTCAGATGTCCCTTTGCTTTCTTTTTGTGTTGTAGTTGAATTATAGGCAATAAAACAAGCCCTGATGAAAGGACTTAAAATATTCATACTAAAAAATGTATTTCACATACTTGCCTAGAAATACAATGAAGAATCTCTGATATTACTTTGCAACTATTAAACAGAACAAATCACATTACAGGACAGTGACCTAAGAAGGCATGACTAGTACTTATGTACAGATCAAATGTCCCCTCTCTGATTAAATTTATATGCAGTCCTGGTAACTGAATCTTTCCAAGTCAGTCAGTATATGCCTGGAGAGGGGATTCATCCCAGCTGAACACAAAGTATTTCTCACCTATCTGGGAGAAACAGCTCAGTTAAACTCTGAATGAAATCTTGGAAGTTAGAAGTAAGTTCAATGTCCAGTAATAGTTAAGGAAGAATGGGTGGGAAAGGCTAAACATTAGCTTGGCAACTCAAGGGAAATATCTTCATCGTACATAAATGTATTTTAGGCATGTTAGCTCAAGGCTAGTGTTCTGTTGACTGAAGGTCAAATTCAAATACTTTGAGAACATACAACAGAGTGAAAATGGCTGTTATCATTCGGGCTGGCAGGGGATATGCTCTTGGGACACAATTTACCAATTCTAACAGAGGAATTAAGCAAAACATTGGAACAACGATGTTCACATATCCAGGATTGAGCTAATGTTTTTCAGACATGTTTCTTTAAATGTTTCAAAGAGCAAACATTTTCCTCTGACTTCTGCCTCAAGACCTACTCTCAAAGTCTGCTCTCCTGAAGCTTTCTTCTAGAGGAGCTATAAGTAACCTCTTCAACATCCTGTGAAATCCTGTCTTTTTCTTCTTACTCCATGTCTACCTGGAGGTAAAAATGCACTCAGTATTTACTGGGTGACACTGAGACTTCTGAGTTTTCCTTCCAGCTGAGATCAGAGCTCTTTTCACAAGATAGAATAACTGAATAGAGAAAGTTAGATCCTTTCTCAGTGGTGATAGAAATGGATGACAGGGACCCTTTACCCCTTTCAAAATCTGATATAGCCACTTGAGTTAATTAATTAATTTTAGATTTTCATACACAGAGATAAATGAGATTCAACCTTTCACATCCAGGAAAAATGAGAAACATTTAACTTTCTACAACTAAGCTACTAAATTTTACAAAATTTGGGTAGTTTCTTAATTATATTAGAAACTAAGTTAGCCTATATACTTACACTTCAGGGAGGCAGAGTCTCCGCCTCCCACCAATCTACAGAATAATTTTAGCTCCAGTTTTATTATGTAATTCTGGATATCAGTTTCTCCCTCACTATTCTCTCCATGTAGCTAATGATGCTGAGTCATCAAATGAGGTATGGCCATGGGCTTCAGCTTCCCTCTCTTGTCATGCTGTCTGTGACTACAAAATCACACTGTCAAACCAGAACTTGTCAACTGTTAGCCAGTAGGCACCCACGCATTGCTAGGGAAAGGTACATTAATGCTTAGCATGTTCTCAGGGAAAACTCTTCTTTCATTGGTTTGAGGACTATTACCCGCCTAAAGAATTAACAGTGAAAGGGTAACAGATGATGGAATAACTTGCGCCTTCCTTTTTGTCTGGTTTTACTTCAAATAGGAACAAGCCTACATAACTCATCAAGGGAAAGGCTTTCTTGCAGTTAAATGAGCACTTGAAAACCAGTCAAGGAAAATTGAGCTTGATGTTTCTTTTCCAGTGAAGCACCCTAGCCATTGTACTGTAGCATCCACTCACTTAAGAGACGTGATTATCATTGAGATACTATTTCACTAAAAAGGAGAGAAAGACTGACAGAAATGACAACCTAAGAAGTATTAAACCCACTTCTGGCTTGAAGAGTAAACAAGAATGCCTGTTCATATGACATTTTTTAGAGGATCTATACAAAGGCTACAAACATCAACTTATGTCTAATACATATACAAATAAAACCATATGATGTACACATTAGTATTTTCCATACAGCATCTGAATGGCAATGAATTTTGAGTGAAAGAAGAAAGCTAGAGAAGCAACGAATACTCCAACAGGGGGGAAACGCTGCATAGACAGATTTTCTTTTCTAAGATTCTCTTCTCTATAGAAGACAAATATTCTAATTACTAACTGGGAGTCTAAAAATGTAGATGAAAAAATCAGGTTTCAACACATAACATGCAATTTTTATATGCCAGCAGAAAGCAAGAATTAGTAAAACATACTCCCAATTTATCCTCTCTCCTTTTGCATTATTTATAGACATATAAATATACTATATTTACATGTTATGTTTACAATATAACAGCAAAAGTAGTAAAAAATGTGTTTATTGCACCAACTTATTAGAAGTTGCCAGACACAGAAAGATCCAGCATAAGGAAATTGATGTTTCCTGTAACAGGCCTCAATAGAAGTGTTTACAAGTATGTAACTGAATCCTAGAATCCTATAGAATCATAGAATGGATAGGGTTGAAAATAATTCTTAAGATTGTCTCTAAATTTGTCTCTAATAATTCCAGTGAAACAACTACTGCTTAAATTACACAAGTCTATGGCACCCTATGAGAAATTATGCAGAAGTCTCAAGGTTGGCAGTAGCATTAGAATAATGCTAAGTTTCTAACTATTTCATTTTAGTACCTGCTGATTTTTAATTAATTTCACAGGAGGAGGAAAGTGAACTTACTTCAATAGAAGTGTTTGCCAGAACCTTCATCTGAAAAAAAAACAAACAAAAATATGCTATCACAATAACAATTTTGCAATTAAATTAAAAGTCTGAAGACAACTCTCCTCTATCACAGGTAGAATAAAACAATAATACTCAACAGAAAGAATCTGTAGTTAAGGTCTTCTGAGAAAGATCTTCAACCTGCCTACTTGTGTGACCCCTATATACTGAGGAACTAAAATAAAAACCCTCTCTTTCTCTCACAGGGGTTTGTTTGTTGGTTTGTGAGGGGTTTTTGGTGGTGTGGGGCTCGTTTTGGTTTGGGGATTTTTTTGTTTTGTTTGGTTGGGTTTTTTTGTTTGGTCTGGATTTACTTTTTTCTTAAATTGAAGTGAGTGAAATAAGTAAAACAATGCCATTTTTTTTACTGTGGAGTACAGATCAGCTGTTCTTCTAATAGAATTACGCTTCTAATGGTCCTTCACAGCTAGAATAGCTTCAAATCCTGGAAGAGGTAGGATGTGACGTATAGAAACCCAAGCTAATGCTGATTGAGATGACACATCAACAGGTAGCACTTCAGGCTGCAGATACAAATACCCGTGTCACAGCATCTTTCAGCAAAATTAATTATTAGTGAACAGCATAGTGTATAGCTCTGTAGTGTTTAAAATCACAGGGTGGTAGGCATACCTGTCAACACCATCCAGTAGAGACAGGATTGCCCGACCAAATATTATTCATGAATGTGCATAGGACATGCTGACTTCTGCAGGACATATGTGCATCCACGAACACCTTCTGCTTACTAATCTTTAAAATGCAACAACTATACAAAAACAAGCCTCCCTATTTGTCAATGAACTGCTCATGAACTTGTATTTTGGCCCCTTCACCCAGATCACAAGTCCTGCAAAGCAGGATCTTCAAATTCTCTTACCAATATGCTGCAAAGCCAAACTAGAGAAAACAACTCACTAGCTGGGTTTTTAATGCCAGCTCTTTCCAAATCCTTGGTATTTGAGAGTACAATAATGATGCAAAAGTCGCTAACTCTATATTTGCCTTTGTGATGTGTAGTCATATTCTAGCAAGAGGATTCAAAATGATTGCAATGCTAAAGAACTAAAGTTTTCTTTTGCTTGCATGAAGATATAACAGAGCAATTCTAATGAAGTCAAAAGTCATTTGTTCAGATCAACAGAGATCAGAGATTGTATCATGAGTAAACGACTGCTGTTGTAATGCCTTAGTCATTTTCAGAACATACAGTCTTATAAGTGAGATTTGAGGTCTAATTCATTGCATTAAGCTGCTGGGTGTAAGATCATTTACACTGCAGTCACTGATGTCAGAGTGACATCAGTGCAGTCTATGAGGAGGCAGCAATTCAAGTTGAAAGCAGTATGGAGAAGCAGGGGGTGGGGAAGAGAGCTATTTTTAACATAATACTTAGCACAATTATTTTTTGCAGATAGAGGGATAATATGCCAGAGGACAGAGAACTAGGCTTTCAAATAAATTATTTTAGTATTTACCAAAACAGCGCTACTGCTTTGTTGCCTAATCATCCACAGAAGTACTTTCTTTTGTTACATGCTCCTTTCATAAGCATTATGCATCAATTAGGTAAAGCTCCTAGAAAGCATTAGTGCTGCGTTAAAGCTTCACTGTATTGTCTGAAGTAATTTTTATCAAACTGGTTTTATGAATATTGTTCAAATGTAAAGTGTCAATGAGTAAAGATGTGCGATGTACCTCAAAGCATCTAGAAGTGTGTATATCTAAATAGTAACATGATAATCTGGGATAATCACTTCCAAATTCTACTTTAACAGCGTCTTGAACCTGAACTACTTAAAATGGTGCTCCTTCAGAGTTTGCTGATAAGGGAGTAACTGCGAAGCAGTATCATGTAGACTGTCAGAAAATTCAAGACTTCCAGGCTTCTAGATGTTGCTGTATTGAGTCACTCTTCTTTGCAAACAACTGATAAATATTTCTGCCCATTCTAGGTATTTTGTGTGGCTGTAGAAAATAGTTAATTCCCTGATTTCCACTAGATATGCAAAAGTTAATTCCAGTAGCATATCTTGTATTAAGGAAAACTTTTTCTAAAATGAAATGCATAGTATTTCCAATAACAAATAATATTTCTATTAAACTATCTTCAGTTAAGAATGTTTTTTATTAGCAATCTCTACTTTTTATCAACTTTTGTGGACTGTTCAGTAGGTTTATAATTGAAAATCACAGTGTATATTTCCTACTGTATTTAAAAAAGATAGAAAAAGTTAATTTTAATTAAAAAAGATACCTAGCTTTTCAAAATTTTTTTTAATGGGGTAAGCCTGCATACAGGATCCCAGCTCACACATGTTCCCATCTATGATGTCTAACGGAAAAATTAAGAATTTTTTTTGAGTCAGAATTACCTGCTTGTTAAAAACAGTTAACACTCCTTTCTGAGAGGATGTTACTATGAAATCCAGATGGGGCACCTTCACTATACCCTTAATCGCATCATCTCTCTTCACAACTGTCAATGACAAAATATTACCCTTCATCTTCCAGACAAAGAAAATCTAAACAAATTAAACCATAATATCAAGAACATTTTCTCTTCTTGAAATGCATATTGATACCAACTCTATGACAGCAGTGCATTATATTATACATTATCCTGCATTTGATTTAAATAATCATGTTTCACCTTCAAATATCACTAATACATTATGGATGTGCTAAATCTTTTTATATTATTTGAAAATTACAGAAAGGCAGAGTAATAAATAATTACTCAGAGTCTGACCATTCGTAATTTCAGAATAATGTGGGAAAATGTACAGCTGGGCAAGGCAGCAGTGGAATGTTCAGATACAGTAAGTTCAGTAAAAAAAAACGTATTCTGGAATACATAAGCAGAAAAAGAATCATGAATAATAAGCAAAGACAGAAATGCAATCTTATCACTGTACTTCCACTAAAATGTGCAACACATGGCATTAAAAAAATATTAGTTTTGGATACAAAATGAAGTATGTTACCTGTATGAGTAATCTGCTGTTTTTTGGATAGAAGAAAAACCATGTTTTCTTCTTTCAGCTGGGAAGACATGTCATCACTTTCTCCTAAGAAACAGCCAAAAATCTAAACAGGACAAACAAAGCAATTTATGACAAAACTACTTCTGGAATATTTGTTTATATGTATAAAGTCAAATATTTATCTGACATTTCCTTCATTTAATATTCTTTCAGTAAGTTTCCTAGTGTTATTTGCCTTAACCTTAGCTGTCAATATGATTTTAGGTTTCTGAGATCAATTACTAAGACCACAATGTTTCTTGAATGTTTGGAAAGAAGCCAGCACACACAGTGCTTCTAGGAATAAAAGCCATCTAATGGGTGAAGCTGTTTGTACAGCTATGCCTTGTAACGACTACCTGTAAATGATCGTCTCCAGTTGCCCTTTTTTTAGTTAAGCTACTTGTGCTTCCTCAGCCAGACCTCAGCTAGAAGAAAAATCAGTAAAAGGCAGACAAAATAGACATCTCTACATTTATAAACTGAGAGATTCAAAGCAAAATAGTGGTTTAGCCTACACAGAAGAGCTTTTCCATAGAGAAAAAAGTAATTCCCTTTTTCCTGAAAAAAATGAATAAAATAAATTTTTTAAAATTCTTTTTCAGCTAACACTAAGCCAGGCAATGTTCCATTTTTACTGATCATGACAGAGATCCCCTGCACAGAATATCCAGGTAAGTAGCTCATTTCTGTTCCAGGTGTGATAATACTTCAGCATTTCAGTTCTCCAAACCTCAAGCTCTATACCCGTGTACATTTCCTCAGGAAACAAGTTCAGCCACACCCTGCACCACAGATTTTTTAATCTCCTTTCTCAGTATATATAATGGACATTATATGTATTGACTTTCATGAGTTCTAAAAGCAATGCCCCTTTGGATGCAAGACAACGCTTTGCACTGTTTTCTAGCTCAGTATTTTTCATATTATACAACAGAACTCACATTTTTCTTCTTTCAGAGATTAAGATGTACATCTTTTAAAAAAGAAAAATATTCTTACACAACATTACTCTTCATCTTTCACTTCCCATCGCCTTTCTTACCACACAATTATTTTCTACCATACCTCATCAGTCAATACATTATCTGTCTATTACAGCCCCTTACATCCCTCTTTCTAGTTTCTTGCAATATCACCTTGTGACTTTTTCTTTAATGGCAGGCTGACCTGGTATCAGGTCACTCCCAAATCCTAACAAGATGCCAGATGCAGTGGTTGGGCTAGGCTAGTAGCTGCCCTAAAGCCAACAAAGGTGGAAATTCTCAGTGTGATCAGTGAGACACCTAGATGTGCCCTATCATGCTTCCTGTATTCATGAGGTGGTGCCACATCTTATCTGCTCAGCAGGCAGAACACCGCCAAAGAAAGGCATCTTGGAAATCCCTTTCAGTTATATAAATATCTTCTGCTGACTCCAACACAGAAACAGGGGATACCAACAAGTTCCACCAGAGATTGACAAAGAGCATAAAAGAAGCAGCAAAATGTGTTTTATATGCCTGCAGATGTTTGGCATTAGAAAAACAGAGCTTCAAAGTGCCAACAACATTTAGGAAAGAGATGCAGAAGTTCGTTTCCCAAGTCATTGATGAATGATAGTTGTTAGACTGTCCGGGATAGGTATTTTAAATTCTGAAGCCAGTATATGACTAAGGGTAGATCCTAATTTAATTAAAGAGAAGATTTAAAATTTCTTTAATGTTACACCGTTTTCCAGATTTTTTTTTTTTTTTTAATAAAATAGTGGCCTTTGAGTATGGGTATACTGTTGTGGAGACTGCTGGGAACTTAGGAAACCCTTGAACATGGAGGTGCTTGAAAAAGAAAACTGTCAGGAAGAAATAAGAATACTTATGCAAGGCTGTGATCCCTTAGGTCATGGAAATATATTTGGAAAATTTTGTCAGGCTAAAAAGAGGCCAGATATGAAGAGGTAAGTTTGAAAAAAAATAAGATCTGTGAGAGCAGGAAGAGAGGAACAAAGGGTCAGGGACAGAGTTCTGGGAAAGAGAGGTGAGAGGAAAGAGAGACAGAGATGATAAAAGAGAAATATTAAAGGAACACAGTGACGTGGATCCCTCTTCCTTAACTTTCAAGACTGGGGGCAAGCTCAGCAGTGCTAAAAGCAGCATGGGAACTCAGAAGAACAGGGATGAAATGCAGACCTTTTTTAGAAAAAAAAAACCCAACATTAGAAAACTGGAGCACAAACAGCCAAAACCATGATGGCTATTTAGGTTGTTAACAGAAAGTAGCTTATCAATGACATATGGCTTCATTCCTGACTTCAGTACCTCTTCAGGATTACCTGGACCATTTTGAAAATGTAGTTTGTCAAGAAACAAAATTTAAAAAAGCCCACCACCACATAATACATAGAATAAAAACCAACCTTATTTTATTTTATTAGAACCTATTCAAATAAGTCTGTAAATACCTGGTTTGATGCAATCATTACAAATAGGATGTTACTGCAATTGCAGTAGATTAAAAGCTGACACTGAAGTTGTGGTTGATGAAAACTGGGCCTAGACAACAATCAATTGATAAATGCAATGATTTTTCTGTTTCAGTGTAAGCTAAATCTGGAGAATTCCAGGAGTCAGCAGTTTTCTTACTTCAGTTTTCAGCTCATTCTCTATACCCTGACTCTCTGTACCCACACTACCCATTAAACAAATCTTAAGCTTTTGACCTGAAAGGAACTTAGCTTTAGGTTCCACAATGTTTAGATAGCTTGTAATACTTACCACTGTCATATTTCCCACTAAATGGAAAGAAAACAAAAAAACCCCAAAACTCACTGCAGCTTTTTCACTCAGCATTTTATTTCAAACTGATGGATAATGCTGTTTCAAAGAAATCCATGTCAGATTGAAGCTGATTAAATAGTCCAATCTTTGTCTATTTCATAACTGAATTATCACCTCCATCATGAACGAATTTCCACTTACATTATATTAAATATTTCTCTCCACAGGAGAAAATAAATAAAAAACTCCAACATGAATACTTCAATCAGGATTCTTTTAAACAGAGAAATAACAAATATTTCTATTTCACTTCTTACAGTACTTAATATAGTCTCACTGATATCCATCTTCTAATGAAATACATACTGTGAGATGCTGAAGATTCATTGAATGCCACACTCTTTTTTTCAGGAAAGTTTATATACTGGGAATTTTAAAAGGCTGTTGTTAGTCAGCTCACACTTGGTAAAATTTGAGGAATGCTCACAAAATCGGTTCTGGAGAATTTTATCCCAAGCAAATCGCACACACATTTCATAAGGAAACTAAAGGGACTTCACTTCCTTCATTAGACCGCGTACTGTGCTTGCTTGTGTAATTACGCAACCCAGGTTACAAATCTGATTGCATTGGAAACCTCAAGTAAGGTTTTGGAGTCAAAGATGCTCATTCCAGTAAACAAACTGAGCTTCCTTCAGATCTCTTATAAACTAATGAGCCAGAATATTATTCACTACCCTTCTGCTTCCCTAAACAAAGGACCATCAGTCTGGCAGTCGCCATGAATTCAGAAGTACTATTCTCTACCAGTCCCTGTTTCATGCCCATAGAGCAGATCTTATGATATGTGTCTAGCTTGCCACATCTACAGAACAGACTATGTCACCTTTCTCTAATCCCACACAAAGAGTAGTAAGAAGTTTGAAATGATGTAGAGAATTTTGAATAGTACAAGAATTTGACTGCTGCTGCAATTGTGCAGTTCTTCAGCATGTCTATTGGTAGCTGGCCATTTCAGGAGCTTAGCACGTACATGATGTACCAGCAAATCCAGAGATGTCTTCCCTCTCCCCTATTTTTACACAGTTTCAAAGAAATCCTGAGCAGAGCCAGGACTTTAAGTTTGCTGTCATGTTGAAAGAGAAAGGAAGAAAGGATAACATATGAGTAGGAGACATGCAAAGGTAAAAGATTTCAACTTTAGCTCTCACAAAGTGAATTTCATAACAGAGGAATTGGATTTGGCCTTAAGTTCTATCTGTTAAAGAGGGCTTATTGGCAAATTCTTTAGAATGCAGTAATGGGACGTTCAATACCTTCTACGGCTAACTTTCAGATTTCCCCCAGGCCTTCGTTGAGAGAAATCTTTAATGCCTGACATGAGCAAAGTTTGTGAGTAATGTGCCATTGTAATTAAAAGCAATGCTAAGAGAGGTATTAATCAGAAATATTCCCATACAAAACCATATTAAATTGAAAAGACTGAACACACTAGTTTTAGAATGGTATTGAGAAATTATAGGAATTGCTGATAATATGTAAAGAACAGATGCTGGGTATCTTTAAGGTTCAAATAAGAATGTGATATTCAAGCATAACACAAAATGGAAATCTGCTGATGAATTTATGGTTCGTGCCACTTGTTAATACCTTGCCTTATGGTATTCCAGCAAGGACTTGCCATGTATGTAATGCCATCTATGCTATCATAGGAAGGTACTGTATACTGGGAGTTATATCCTATCTACACAATTCTGTTTTCAGATGAAAAGTAAAGAGAGAATATTTTAGTAACACATGATATAGATGCTCTTGATACAAAATGGCTCAACAACATAAAAATCAGTCATTTTTATGGAGCAGTTGCTTGAAACACTATCCATGGGAAATGACTTGATAGCAGATACTTTTCTACAACAAGTGTTTATAATTTCTCATAATATGCAAAAAGAGGAGCAACATGTTTAAAAGAAGCAAGACTTTTTCACAAAATGTGTAAAACTGTGGATGCTATGGAAGTATCCTTTTTAGGTGAGTTGAGAAGTAATCTACAAATGGATAGATTAAAAATCCATCAAGGGTTACTAAACACAGAGTGCAGTTGCAACTCTGGCACAGAAAATCCTTATGCTACGTGCAGCCAGAAGCAAGGGTGGTGAACCAGGACTACTATTTCATAGTTACCTCATTCTTACACATTTTTTACAAAGACTTGCTATTTACCACCATTAGAGACAGAAAATTTGATTAAATGGATCTCACCCATCTACATTCTCAAATAATACCTACTGAATTCTCTAGTTAAAAAACTCTTTATTAAAATGCTGCCATACCTCTAATGCTTCACATTTAAAGTAAAGCCCAAATTTACCCTGTGAAAAGGGGAAGAGAAAGGAGAGGAAGCAGAGGAAAGAGAGAAAAGAGAGGAAAGAAAGGAAGCATTTCTGATGGTTTAGCTATAGATAGGCCTTATCCTGAGAGCATATATTGCATGCCTTAGCCATAACAGATTTCACATTTTGTCAATAAGCCCTCTGCCAAAGCATGCCACTGAAGCAGATCAGGAGAAGACCTGGACATACTCAGGCTCCATGTTCCAGATCCTGCTGTCTTGTCAGGAATTTAGTATATCAAACTTTGTGTGAGGACAAGCAGTTCTGGTAGACAGCTCAGTGCTCTTTTACAAAATAAGCAGGAAAAATATTTTTATTTAATTAGATCATCCTTTAACATTTATTCATGTGCATCTACATAATAGGCTCAAGGATCTTGGTTCAGAGGGAACAGAGACCAACTTTCTCAGGTAAACCAGTGGAATATAATTAAAGTTTAATAAAATATTTGATTTGCAATTTCAGCAACCAAACAGCGGCAGGAAAGAAAAGTACTTCACCTACAAATAAAAATATAACTTAAGTAGGCTTCTTTTAATTCATTCTAATTAACCTTTCTTATCAGACCTCCAATGACATGCCTTTATAAGGACAGATACCTCTCAGAATTTGAAAGAGTGGAATAATTAAAATCATAAAAAAATTGGATTAAAGGTCCTGCTTGCTGAAATTACAGGACTGCTTTTGTAACAAGCACAGTATGGGCAAATCTTGCTCTTAAGAACCTGCTACAATTAGCAGCTTGCATGACATATTTAGAAGTATGGAATCAGATATCTTCAGCAGAAAATCCATTACAGGAAGTGTCTTAGCAAAAACTTGTAGAGACACTGCTGTAATTTCAAATTACCCACCTGCTTTCCCATATAAAAAGGGGAAAAGGCAGGGCTCAGCAAAGGTTTCCCATACCTTACCTTTCACTGACACTTGTTAAAATTAAACATCATTTCTTAAACAGGATAACAGCAACATGTAAGCTACTCCAAGCTACTTCTTCAATATAGTTTTTGTTTGGATCAACCAAAACAATACATTTTATCAAATTTTCTAGTTTCAAAGGCATATTTGTTTTCCAAATAATATTGGGTTTTGGAGGGGAAATGGTGGCCAGGATAAATAACGACATGAGAGTGCCCTATTATGCCACGGAACACATGAACAACAGACTCATGAACAACACAAAATTAACAGTTAAATACTGTTACCTTTTAAGATTCTAACTGGTTGTTTATGTTTAATAAAGTTGTAGAAATCCTTACCTCACACCATTCTATCCTTACATCAGGGTTGTTGCTGAGCTTCCAGAAAAAGGCCTTAACATTATAATCCTTCACTTCTGCACCAAAAAGTGCCTGTGTGGCTGCACAGAACTTTTCATAGTCTATCTCATCTGCATGGGAGGAACAATATCCAGAGAGTTAGAACCTGGCAAGCTACAGCTTGCTTCCTTATCCTCCCTACCTACTGGTTTATTTCTCCTTCAGTATCAACAGCATGTCAGTTCTAGCTCGGTGAGGTATTTTGCAAAACAACAAGAAAGTTCAGACTTTATGTTCAGTTTTTTAAAAACCTACCCGGTTTGAAATGCATGACAAGAAACAGATAAAAGAACAGGTGACAAATTCTTACCTCTGCTATCTCCCCTTACTTTCACACCATGATTCTAATATGTTGTTCTGAACCTAAAAGGTGTCTGGCATAAAGCCTATCCTTCCATGCAACAATAGGCACTTGCATTGAGTAAAGCAAATGTTTGACCTCATTACTTACAATTAAGCAACTGGATTTACATAATTCATTGGGTTTGTGTTTTTACAGATCAGTAGAAACATTGTATTTTGTGAACAATAACCATGACATTATAATTTGACCTGAATCCTAACAGAAGGAGAAAAGCATTCCCATAGTGCAATAAGCTTGTTTCTTGCAAAAATCAGTAAGTCACAGTTCGAACATTAATTTGAAGTCTTTCTTATAGTCTTGCCTCATACCTTCTCTCAATATGAAAATTATCCTTTTCCATCAGAAGAAAGTATCTCTTACCATCATCTTTAATATACAAGCCTAATTTCTCCTTTGTCTTCTGTGTTACTATTTTTTCAACTAGTTTCTGAAACTCCTTCACAGCATTCTTGAAATCCAGCAATTCAGGAACAGAGCAACTCTCTTTATCAGAATCTTTCTCAGACATCCTTTATCAACAGAAGACAAGGTAGACAGAAGACAGTAAGATGGAGAGATCTTCTTACAGCCTGGTCCAACCCATTTTCCACTCCTTAAACTCCCACATGAGTTCATATAAGAAGCAACTGCATGACAGGTGTACCAAGCATATTAAAAAGAGGTGACTCAAGCTGGCACCTTAAGATGGCAAACATAGTATGAACTGCTGATGTCTCAACCCTTATTACGTCACAGAATTCTACTGGCCATGGGTTACGAACAAGGATCACTAATAACCTGCCAAGTGTGATTATGTCATGGCATCTCATGCAACTGGTGGTTGAACAGGCATGAACATTCTCACTTTCAGAGACAGACAAGGATTTCATCAGTGTTCAATTCTGCTGTATTAGGCACCCCATCAGCAACATGAGAGCACATTCTCCAGTAACAAAGCTCCTTTGAGACTAGCTATTGCAACTTTATCTTACCTTTCAGACTTTTGTACGCAGTGAGGAGGAAGGACAATTATACCAGCTGTCTCTAAGTTTCATATTGTTTTCTTATGCTTTAGATTATTTTCAGGTTTTCTGCCAAAGTCTGTGCATCAGCTAATGCGGTTAGGAACAACTGCAGCTGTGTATTCCCTTGGGTCCACAGTTCATCTGGTGAAGAATGACAGAGCCAATTCTCTGTTTAGATATGCTCTGTGACAGGAAACTGAGACCAGCCTGATGATATTCTAGTATGTGCTACTGCTGCAAGGCTCAGCCAGGGAACTTGATCTAGGTGGGAATGTCTGGTTTTATAGTAGCAATAAGAGAATTTTATGAGGGATATTAAGTTATGAATCAGTACTCATATAATACAAAGAGACCAAAGACATCTAATTTAAACAAAAGAAAAGAACAAGAAAAGCACTTTTTGACAGTTCTTGGGAGTAATATTTAATGTTTGCTTCCTTAGTCAATCGTAATTTTTTGACTATATGCCATCTTGACCTCAACTGTATTCAAAACTCCTGCCCAATGAACTAGAACTTCCAACCTAGAAAAAAAATTACCCAACAGAAACATTTTTAATTGCATAAATCATTATAATTGAGATTGCAAAAAATCCAGTTACGGACTGGTAGGGTTTAAGATATTTTCAGCTGTCCAACTGCCTCCTGCTTAAATTGTTACAGTCAAATTCCTTTATTTTTTTATACTTAACTTCCAGTCAAGTTACTATTTAATTTTTTTTCTCCTACCAAACAACTAATGACCCCTGAAATTAAGTGTTAGCTCTTAACATGTGCCAATCCAAAGCGCATGTATAAGCCTTTCATGGTTACTGTTTCAAAAACGGTCTGCATTTAACTTGCACCAAAATTCAGTCAGGATCATAAAATCAGAATATTATGTCAAAGCACCATTCTGGTTTTTGTTCTTGGGTATACTTAAACAAAAGCAGGATGGGGCTATTCAGAAAGAAAAATTGCAGTTACCACTTTCTTTTGAAAGTGGCAGCCCAGAGCACTCACTAACTAATCAAAATTGTTTGATAGTCCACCCAATCTCTTGAGATCAAACATGATTTTTGCCCTACAAAAGCACCAGTTCCTGTGTTATATCTGTGTTACCTTTCTTTACCACAGCATCTTAATTTTTTCACTGAATAGTGGAAACCTAAGGTGTCCAACTGGACTGGTGGAGAAGTGAATTTATTTTCCCTCTGAAAATAAAGAAGAAAGAAAAGCTGAAAGAAAATTACATTCAAAACTATCCTCTGAATAAGTAATACAGCAACTACTGGAGAAATGGCAATACCAGTCCTTGTGTGAGAATATTCTAAAGAATTAAGCTTCATTCATTCTTTGGAAAGGAATGATATAAAAAGCTTTCTTCAAAGAAGTGACTTTCACTTCACTTTCTTCAGTGCAGTGACTTTTAAGAAGGAAGCATCTTCCTGAAAAAACAGGTGCTTGAAAAAGAAGTTCTATGGTTTGCACCTGTGATCATCAGTAGTCTTCTACTGACTAAACTGTCACAGGTTTTTAAAAAAGGCTTTAAGTATTGGTAATTAGTATGTTAATTACTTCAGATCATGTTACAATCACAGATTCTCTGTATATGGAAGCTAGTTATCTTGATCAGGGTTCCGGATTCTATGCTACACCTCAGATGATCAACTTTTAATTCTGAACCCTTTGCTGAGTCTGACTCCTTAATTCTTGATAACAGTTTGCAAATTGTAAAGGCTTGCCATTTCTTGACACTGCCATCTGAGGCAGTGCATTCTACTGTGAAGTCAGAACTGCTCACATCTTGGCTCTGCCGTTTCTTCTTTCTCAGTAAGCTTACCAGATTGCTAAAAACTACACGTAACACAGGAGCAACATCCCAACATGGAATGAATTCCTTTGTAGCATTACTAATCCTTATAAGTTAATGTCCACATTTTATGTGTGCCATATCTGCAGTTCCTTTTGTATCACTGCACTATGCTGACGTAAAATTCTGGCACCTTTCCGTTTATCATGCTATTCTCACATCTCCTGTGCATTACATGAATATTATTGACATAATAAGTATAACTGAACTGTAATTGAAAATGAATAAAACTATTCATGGTATTAGCAGTGAAATGCATTTACATTTGTTCACTGATCTACCAGTTAATGAAGTCATTCATTCATATTCATTACACAATCACAAATTTCTGTGATCAACAAAACTCTGAAGTACTTCAGAGAAGCATATTGGTGACAATGAGTAGGCACTGGCATCTCCTGCAATTACAAAAAAGTAGAGCTCATGAAGAAACCACAAAAAAGGTTATCCACCTCTTTATTGCCCTCACCAAGGTAATTTACATAAGCCTGGATTATTTTCATTTTTATACCACTGCAGACAGTAGTGCTTTATTAAGGTTATGATTAAGTTTGGGATGAGAAAATCTAACAAGAACAACCAGGCCAAAATGTCCCCTTTGGCCTTGCTGTCCTTGTTCCCAAATTTATTTGAGGCATCATACATTCATAAGGTTTAAATCCGGAAAAGACCTTGATATCTTCTACTTTCATCTCCATGTTACAGATCATTAAATATCAGCCATTTATCACTATAACAAGCCAAACAACCTTGTTCTAAAGCATAACTTGAAGAAAGGTATGAAGTTTTAATCTGCAGATGCTCAGAGATGGAGAATCCATATTTGCCCCAAAGGATAATTGTTCACATTGTTAAAATTTAAGCCTTCTGCATGAAATTGCATAGCTTCAGCTTCCAGTTAGCAGTTGTTGGAGTGTCTTCACTGATTTAGAGTAATCATTAGTATATTCTCCCACTAGGGGCCTTTGTACCTGAATTACTTCTCCCTTATTTTTTCTCTTGTTAATTAAATCAGCTTAAACTCTCTGCCTCCTCCTGCAACACCTGCCTTCAGGCCTCAAGATAATGTTTCTGATTCTTTTACACATTTTCTCAGCTTTTCAGTATCTTTAAAGAACACAGATGCCATGTTGCTGTGCTATATCACAATTAGCAGACAACAATAATGGTCAGATAATGAATTTCAGTCTATCTGTTAAGCTCACATTTCAAGAGACTATATTTATCAATTTCTTTGTATTGTTCTTTAGCTATTGATCTCCAGATCAGCTTTTCTATTACTTCACCCAAGGCAGGCAACAGGCTTATTGGTCAGGCCTTTCTTGAATTGCTGTGCGTGGACTCCCTGCTCTGTGGAGATTATGTAGTTGAAAAGAAAAGAGGCATCATCTTTGTGGCTATTTAAATGATTGATGTCAGTCAGGCATGTTTCAAGAATATAAAAGTCACTTCTTCAAAAAAAAAACCAGACAAAGACTATAGTCTTTACACACACCTAGGAAAAGCAGCTGAACAACATTTTTGAAACGTACAGGGAAGACAATTTGGTATTAAACAAAGTCACTAAAAATAGCGCATGCATTGTCCCTGCATGAAATAGCTAGTTCTCCAGGGGAAGTGGTGTTTCAAGATATGCTGCCTAACAAAAGCAATCAAACTGCTTGAGTTAGATACAGAAAAGCAGCATTGAGAAGGGAGGCATAGCTTGGAAAAGGGAGGATAGCTTGAAAAGGAAAAGGGAAAAGGAAAGGGATAGTTTGAGGATGCATTTTTGCTAGTTCCAACAGTAATTCTCCAAGACAATACTTCCCTTGTGCACCAAGGTACTCAGTGGTTGGTCTGTATCTTGGTCAGAGTCCTGGTGTATTTGATGCACTGCTTCCAGCTGTACTCTTGCTCTGCAGTGTTTACTGTTGGTTAATTTTTCAGTTCATATCACCTAAGCTTGTACAACATCAGGCTATATTTCTCATTTTCCAACTGTTATTACAATGGTTTAAGGTTTATAAAAGGTATTAATGTTCATCCTCAGAGTGAAAAAGTTAAGAACAGAAAGCTACGTTATCTTGCAACCACCCATGAAGAAACTTTATGTTATATAGCATAATAAAAATACACAGGAACCCCAAATAAGGAAGAATTCCTTTCAGTACCAGCTGATTCTGTTGTCTTCGATGTTTAAACTAAAAAAAAAAATGTAGAGCATGATTTTAAAATAAGATATGATGACTGAGTGGACTGACATATGAAAGGGAGAAGGCAGGAAGTGCATTAGAAGATAAGCGAAGCCTGAAAGGGAAATTCAATATTAAATTGATGAGTAACAGGAAGTCCTTGCATTAGTAAGTCTACAGTAGCATTAACTCAATGAAAACCATTTTCTTTCCTGTCTCCCTTACTGAGATTGTGGAAAGCATCGGATATGGAATAAGGCAGAGATAATGTTTATTCAGAAGTCAAACCTCCGAACACTCCTCCTCTCAGTGTTTAATCATATTAGACTCAATTATTGGAAATTCTCAGGCCAGTGAAAAAGTCAATCATTTTCAGTCTTTATCTCAAGAACTATCACAAAATTCTATGCAAGTTTCAAAATTTTGACTATGTTATTTGACAACTCTTAACAAATAACCCAAAGCTGCTGCAGAAGACAAACAAGCAAAAGGTGACAGATCTTTTTCCCTCTACTTCTTCTATTCAATGACAAAAAGTCCCCAGGTAAAATGATGGTTCAGAATAGCCCAAAGAAAACACGGTAGCTCTAAAATGGCCTTAGTTCATACAGTGATAGAATCATATAACCATAGAAGGGTTTGGGTTAGAAGGGACCTTAAAGATCATCTAGTTTTATTCCCCCTGCCATGGGCAGAGGCACCTTCCACTAGATTGAGTTGCTCGAAGCCCCATAAAACCTGACCTTGAATGCTGCCAGGGGTGGGGCAGCCAGAGCTTCTCTGGGCAACCAAGGTGTACACATGCCAGGTATACTAGAACTTAGATGACATGGTACATGCTGCAGCCATATTCCAACTCTAGACGTTCTTACAGCATCTCAACACCTCCCAGGGTGGCCTACTTGGGTCCCCTCCCTGCTCCAAACATTTGTGCTTCATTGAAATATGTTTGAGCCAAACACTTTTCTAAATCCAGAATATTCTCAGAGTCTTGCAACTTTTCCACTCAGCCTGCTTTGTGATTTAAAGATCACATCCCAATGTGGACTGGATTATATAGCTAGGATTACAGATTCTGCAAGGTCAAGATCTAGTCTCAAACTTTGCTTGTGTATTTTTTTTATCTTGCATATTGCATTATCAACAGATGTAGAACTATATTAAAAGCCTTGTTTTAATGTCAAGTGGTGGGAACAGATGAAAGGTTTCTTTTGTCCATAAGCTCTCCTTGCTTTGCACACTGCAGCTATATATAAAGTGAATAATCTCTTGGCTTTCATCTGCCTATAAGGCTAACGAATTGCAAAAAGAATATGTAAGAAAAAAAAAAAAGGCAGCAGAAAAATGTAAAAGTCCAAATTAAAAAGCTGAAGCCAGGTTTTTTTGGGGAGGCCTCTTTTTGGTTTTGTTTTCCTTTTTAATTTTTCTTTCCTTCTTTTCTCTTTTCTGGGACTGCAGCTTGGCAGCCATGCCCTTTGAAATAATAAGTTTTACAAAGTTCAAAACAGGCAGCAAGCCACCAGCATCTTCTGATTCCTGAAACAACCATATTGAGTAAACCTTTTCTGCTCACTATCTGCTTATCAGGAAAGAGCCTGTGACTTGAAAGGCATGATAGCAGAAGATAAAGAGAGAAATAGTATATAGATACGTGTTTTGACAGATATAAAACCAGCTCAACTACCTGTGTTTTCAGTTTCAGCTCACAAGGAAACACACCCTCAGTCTAGCTCTTTTAATATCACTATGTGTATAAGAGAGAAAAAGAAAAAGAGGTATCATTGCCAAGACATATTTCGATGAAAATTCTATGGCTTCCACAGCTGATGGTTTTTGGAATTAGGTACTATGAAGGAATTAGAAGCTTTCTAATTCTAAACTAAGAATAGATCTAAACTGGAAGTTTTATTTGGGTCTTTGTGAAGGCAGCAACACACCAGCATGCGTGTGGATCTGCTAGGAAAGTAAACAAACTGGAGGTCTTCCTGTGAAGAAAACTGGTGTTTGACTTGGCAAGGTGTTTTAGGCCTTGCTGAACAAAAATCACTGTGATATGCTCAAACTGGTTGGTTTTGGAGTCAGTACAGCCACCCTAGTACATCTGGGGGTCAGCATGACACCCTCACTAAAACCTGCTGGGGCTGTACACAGGCAGCTTGGCCGTTTCTGTACTGTTTTCACACAACACACCAGAGGCAAACATAAGATTAGGTGACTTAGTACCACAAATTTTGGTACTTTATTTGCTTCATGGCTGCCAAAAAGGTGTTCACTTGTCCATAAGTTTGCCTGGGTCATGATGCTGATGATTGCTTTAAAGGTACAACTATTGCCATCACTGAGCACTGTTGGGAAGCACCTTAAAAAAAGTATCGCCTTAATAGGGATTTTTATCAGCAGGATGTCTGGAGATGTTTAGCTCTGGGTTCAGCAGTTTCTACCTCTTCCAGGAGTGGGGCACAAAGTAGATCTATCCAAACGTGTCTCCCTAGAAGGAAGTGCTGCTGAAAGCAGCCGCGCAGAGCCAAAACACACAGAGAATGTTTTAGGGTAGATAAGGATACAGCCACATCCCAGCCATGACTATGCCGCTCACAGCAGCAAGCGAGAGGGCGAGTCGAGGTAGTTGTTGAGGAGCCATGCCACACCACACACGCGGGCGCGGCCTCGCAGGACTAACAGCGCCAGGCCCGCCACGGGCGGGCACGGGCGAAGCCACTCGAGGGCGCGCCCTCAGTGGGCGGGAAGCCGGAGGGACTCCTCCTCCTGCCCTCGCCAGTGGTCTGCTATGGGGCTAGGAGCGGGCGGAGAGGCTTACCTCTGCTGCGAGCCATGCCCTCGGGGAACAGCACGGGCACGACCAGCCGCCCGGAATCCGCGGCGGCGGAACAGGAGGTGCCGGGCGAGCGGCCTCTCTTCAGCGCCAGCACTTACGAGCTGCTAGCGCTGCTCATCGCCACCATCGGCATGCTGGGCTTGTGCAACAACTTGCTGGTGCTGGTGCTCTACTACAAGTTCAAGCGGCTCCGCACGCCCACCAACCTCTTCCTCGTCAACATCAGCCTCAGCGACCTGCTGGTGTCCGTCTTCGGAGTGAGCCTTACCTTCATGTCCTGCTTGAGGAGCCGCTGGGTGTGGGACGCTGCCGGCTGCGTCTGGGACGGCTTCAGCAACAGTCTCTTCGGTGGGTGGTGGGGTCGCGGTCGCCTCCTGCCCCTCCCCGTCTCGCTGCGGCCTTCCTCTCTGCTGCCCGCTCTCTCCCTGTCAGCTTTCCCGGGGCTCCTGCTCCCGTCCCCCCTCCTGCCTGTTCCCAGTCGTCACATACCCCTTTCCCCAGCAGTCGCCTCTCCCCTGCCCTCAAGCGACCGCCGCGTAGCTCACAGCCTCGTCCCGGGAGTTTCTTCCCTTCATCATCCCTTCGTCCCGTCTCAGTCTGCGCACTCCGCCCTCCGCTCCTCCCTGGGAGAAGCTCTCGCCTTCCCGGGGAGAAAGGAAAGTGAGGAGCTGCCGCTGTGGTAGCTGTCAGTGTGGAGGGTTCGGGTCCCCCTCCCGGCGGCTCCGCGCGGCAGAGCTCTGGTAAGGTAGACAGCGCTGTGGAAAACGTTCCGTAGCAGACACTAAACTCATTGGGAATCTGTTTCGGTCTCCCGCCCATGGCGGTGTGACGGGAAACTTAGGGGGGAAAAAGCAGCGTTGTTAAAAGGGGTCTCCGAGTTGACTGAGTGTTGCGCAAACAGCACGAGGTTGGTACTATATGTGAGGAAACGCTGTGGTCAGCGGGTGAGTAGCACGTCCGACCTCGATGTCAGGGCCAGCATTGCCCTGCCTCGGTGGCACGGCTGGAATCGCGGCTGCACCCCGAGGCAGTGCTGCCCATCCGCCTCCAACGCTGCCCAGCCTGCGGCTGTACCGCCAGTTCCTCTGACCATATGCGAAATTCAAGGACTGGCGTAACAGTGTCAAAGGAATACGGCTTTGTTTTACTGATAAAGTATGCTGGAAAAGAGCAGGATTGTTTCTGGTGGTGAAAATGGCTAATCAGTAGCCAAATCTAAAGCTCACTTCGGTTACTTTTTTTCGGAGGGAGGTGTGTAAGTTAAAGGTGGATCACGGTGTGCCCGAGCAATGTATATGGGCTGAAAATGGGCTTTAGTAAGGCAAATGAAGGTCTTCAGTAAGTTTCGTAGCTTTCCTGCAGAGCCTTTGTTTCACACGGCACTCTGGTCTACCTTTGGATTGCTGGAACAAAGCAAATCAGTCATGTAGTTGATGGAATGTATGGGAACCTGTTCATGTGATGGATGGGAACCTAGCTGACAGTTTATTCCCACTCATGATTGAGAGACATAACAAAGTATGGTTTTTGTCACAGTGTATTTGGTATATATGTTTATGTTCATCATGACTTTGTCGGAAAGAGGCAGGAGAACATAGGTGTGGAGCTGTTCTATGACCTTCATACTTGGCCACACTGAGGCTCCTGGCCAATGCTCTTGGTGTGGACAACAGTGAAATCATGAGAAACTGCATGGCCCCATGAGTAAACAATTACAGATGAGGCATAAAGCCAGATATTTTCTAAGTGTATAAAAGTTTGACTACTCTTGTAGTCAAATCTGAAGCCTCCCCTATAGGTGGACACACTGTGCAGGAATTTTCCCAGTTACCTGACACCCAAGCACTGGCTGCAGTGGGGCTTCCCAGCTGGAAGTGTGGGCCTGGATGATGATTCTGTGGTAACTGGTGATGTATTTCTTCTTAATTTCTGCTCTGTCTATACGGTAATGATTTGATGCATTGCTAATTTTCCCGTATACTGTACTTTTTTTTTAATGAATATATATTATTTGCCTTATAGTACTTATTTACTATATAGAGATATACATCTGATTTGGATTAGTGTGCTTGTTTGCTTTTAATGTGCTTATTTAATAAACTGTGCATGTTGTATAGCTAGTATATGGTCATTTTGCTTGGTACCCTGCTTGTCAGCAAAACAGTTGCTCTTGGCTAATTTGACTGCTACTGCATAATGCAGCAAAAACCTTATGGCTTGTATGGCTTGGAAGCTGTGGCGGTTGCAAGATGTAGTTACCCACTTGTGCAAGGTTTGGTATTGGATGATTTCTGTGGTACACAGCTCTCAGACATTTGCTAGTGTTACCAGGGAAAGCAGATGTTCATGCTCTGAAGCTTTTCAGTTCAGAAAGCGGCAACAGAGCTACAGACTGTCTAGGAATAACTGGCTGTGTTTTGTGTTCCTCACAATAGCCTGCTTCTGCATTAGGATAATTTTATCACTCTGCAAGCCCATGTAGTAATACCTGCTTGTGTTGTGTTGTGCAGCTTGGAATTTGCTGTTTGTGCTACTGTTGGCTGTTTTTCCTGGGACTTGAAAGTTTTTCATTGAGCCTTTAGTATGTTCAGATTGCTACAATGCAAAATGAATCATTTTGACTACTGAACATACATCCTTGTACATCCTGTTTTCTTATTTTACATTAAAAGCTGAAGTCAAGATACAGTTTAGGTACATATGTCTTCACAACAGAGGCCAGGAAAAGAGCTTCTCTTTGCTATTACCGAGCCATTCTTAGCACCCCATATGTTACACTGGGGAAAGCAACATGGACAACTAACAGACAAGTCTTTGATAACGTGGTTGTCTGTCTTAGACAGTAATCCCCATTTAATTTAATTGTATTTATTTTTTTTTGGGTGGTGTATCCTGGTGGAGTATGATAGCTACTTCAATTAAGTGATGCATTTAAACTGTGAGTGTTGCTTCTCTATGAGGTATGCAGTCAACTCCATGCTGGTCCCACTGAGCCTGCCACCCTCTCCTTATGTAAAAGCTTTTAACTTTTCCCCTGTTTGTAATTGACCAAGCTGTGAATAGTAGTGATCTGTGTAATCTCTTCATCTGATTTAGTAAGACTGCTCATACCTAAGAGGTTTGCTGTCTGTCACTGAGAGTGCAAGTTCTTGGGTACAGCAGACGCTTGGCAGGTAAACATACCCAAATGTCTTTGTTAAGATACAGATACCCTCTAACCCAAAGCAAGTATTTGTGCAATACAGGCTCAAGGCATAATAATCTTTGTGTGCATCTTCTGCCTTTTCACAAGAGGACTAACAAGATTTTTTAAAATGACAATGATTGATGCAGAACTTGATGTACACAAGAGAAGTTTGTATCCTGCCCATCCCCAGGCAATGGATGTCTGCTTTAATGCCTTCTGTACATAGAAATAGGCCCAGATGGTTCAGAAGTAAGCTAGCCTGATCCTGTGGCATGTACGTATGTACTTTTCAAATATATATCACTTCAGCTACAAGAAATGGCAACCATCTGCCAGTAGTGTTCTTCTAACACTTTCTGATATGTTTAATTAAGCAAAGGAAGAAAAGAGTGGTAAAACTGATTAGTAACAGGAATGGCCTTGAGGAACAGGAACAAAAATCATGTATCTGAGGCAGTCTCTGGACAGCAGATTGCATAGTAAGGGTGTACTTCGGGGTTGGCTTTCTATTATTAAACTTTCATTGTTTGTGATTGAAAGGCTAATGCTACTGAAGTGTGATTAGAGACATTTGTATTTCCTAACTGTAAGCTGTTCTTTTAAAGGAAATAAACACAGCCAGCTTTAAATGTCAAGTTAATTGAGAGTATTATGACCCTTCTGGACAAGTCACCAATGGCATATGGTGGCTAGATCTTGATGAGATACCAAGTAAATGTTGAGATCCAGGTGTATACTCCCTTCCAGTAATGTGAAGTGGATCATGGGGAATTTTGTAAGCAGTCTTACTTTCCTGAGAAGAGCTGCAGAGTGTACAGCTGGGGTTATGTTATTTACTTGTTTCAAGGCAAGCTGACTGCCTCCCTACTCCTTCCCTCTCTCACATACACATATGCTGAAGTAAGGATTGATTGCTAGTGTCTTTCCTGTGGATCTGGCTTTAAAACAAAGCAAAGCAAAAACATTTTTCTGTGTATAATTGTTCACCATGTTATCAAAGACTTTTCTCTGCACGCTGAAGGAATGAGGCCTTTGCCACCCTCTTGCATTACCAATGTATGTTATATGCACTGATTTAATGTCACTAAAAGCGTTTTATGTGGTCACTCAGCAGACAATTTTAGGATCTTGTGTTACAGACAGCTGGAGACTCAGTGTGCATTCAGTTTTGGCAATTTTTTTCCAAGTGAGTTAATCACTTGCAGGATTGAACATGGAAGAGGTGATTAATTCCTCTGCAGTTTTATAGAAGACATGTATATAAAAAACATACAAATCTATTATGCCTAGAAGTGATTTTCATCTACCTGGATTTGCCTCCAGGTGCTCTAATTTCTTCAAAATTTAGAACTGATATATAGCTGTTGCCTAAAACATATCTTACACCTAATTGCTGGATTTAAATAGACTGTTTATATATATTGTAATACAAAGCTGAAGACTGAAGTAGCACCCTGTCTTGGACAGGAAGTTGCTTCCACTAAATTGCTGCTGTCTAGCTTTTCGAATGTAAATGAAGCAAGGAGGGATTTCAGAAGAGAGGCTTTCCCCTCTGATTAGTATGCAAAATAGTAATTCAGCATTTGAACGTAGGTCAAGGATTAATTGATAAAGAAAATATGTTCTCTGATGGAAGTTGTGGTCTGTTTCAGAGTTGAATTTCTTTTGCTGCATTATGCCATAGCATAATTTCGTCTTCTCTTCCTCAAGAGAAGAGACAGGGCACAAATTATTGCAGCTTTTCAGTACTTAAAAGGGGCCTATAATAAAGACGGGAAGAGATTTTTTAGCAGGGCCTGTTGTGCTAGGAAGAGGGGTAATGGTTTTAAACTAAGGGAAGGAAAATTCAGGCTGGATGCGAGGAAGAAAATTCTTCACACTGAGGGTGGTAAAATCCTGGAGCAGGTTGCTCAGACAGGTGGATGTGCCATCCCTGGAGACATTCAAGGCTAGGCCGGATGTGATTCTGAGCAACCTGATCTAGTTGGGGATATCCCTTTTCGTCTTGGGGGGATGTTGGACTAGACGACCTTTGAAGGGCCCTTCCAACCGAAACTATTCTGTGACTCTGAAAACCCAAAATACAGAAGAAATAATTATCATATATGAGCCCTCTACATGTAGAAATCATATATGAGGTAGCTGGAAGCAGTGCAAGAACATGCATGATGTAAATATATAGTGGGCTATAAAAGGCAAGGTTCTTCAGGTAAGAACTGCCACTAAGTGTATGGCATTATGCACGGCTCTGCATTTCTGTGGGAACAGCAGAAGAAGCCTTTCATTTGTGTGTTCTTGGCAAATCTCTGCCAAGATTTGGCAACTCAAGTAACACCATTGTATTCTGTGGTTACAATACGCATTGTCACCTGCCATTTAGCAGCCAACCAAAACTGACCCAAAATCAATGTATTCAGGAGGTGGGGGGAGAAGAGAGAGAGAACAGATGATGGAGTTGTGTTTAACTTAAATGACTGGCATGAGAAATTAACATCAAGGACAGATACCTCAATCAGCATATGTATTGGGTGCTTGGAGTTTCATTACCCTTGGATGTATGGTCTGTATTCTCACTTCTTTAATGGTAGCTGTGACTTGAGATCCCTTATGCTCATAGATTCACCTTTCAGTTTGATTTCTGAGCATGCAAAGAAGAAAACCAGTAGTTTTACTTTCTACTGCTATGTATTCCCATCCTTTCCCACCAAAAAGTACTGTCTAGGATATTGAATATATAACAAATGCTGCCTGAAACCATTGCTTGATATCAGAGCTAATCTCCAGTTGAATTAAATTTAAACAAAAAAATATAAATTCTCCCTTCCCAACTTCTCATTTAATTACAATTTCCTCATTTGAGAAGAAATTTTCCTTCCTTGCAATCAATGCAGCAGAGGTACCGGTTATTGCCCAAACTAGCAACTCATTCAATTGTATTTATTACTTTTAGTTTGTATTTTATAGAAATATGGTTGAACTTGTCAGTGCTGTTAGCATATGGAAAAAACTTGCAGACTGTCAAAATACATGTTGCACACTGACTGCGGCATGTTGAGTCTGAATAAACTTTTTCAATGTCTTTGTTGCTGTGAGTGTTATTAGTTTGTATCATTACGTGTGTGAGTGGCAGGCATATTCAAGCTCTCACCACTTGCAGTCCCTTGTGAATCTTCTGCTTTTATGGTTTTGCAGCTTCATAATGGAATTTTTTGCCACAAAGTGTGCACACAGAATAGCTGAAATTCCCAGTAGTTGGGAGACTTAAATGACATATGAAGTTTCCAGTTGTTGTTACAGATTATTCAAATATATTAAAGTCAGCTCATACTTTAATAGTCTATCAATGAGGTTATTCTAGTTATGTGAGGTAATCTGTGCCACTTCTTTCTCATTTGACATGCCTAACAAAAGCTCTGTGCTTTGGTTGCATGTTGATGCAGAATGGAAAAGATGTATAGTGGTGAGGAATTCAGTTGTTTTTTTTATGTTCTGGTCTTGTTCTTCCATATACTGAAGTTGTATTAAAAAAAAGGACATCCTCCACCCCCTAGTGAAAAACTGGACCTTATGATCCATGGACATTTAGTGGAAGATAAACTCCTAAGAAATGTTGACAGTTTGAAGATTTTACCTATTGAGATTTTTTTTTTTTTTTGGTCCTTTAGATTTAGGAATAAAAGACAGTTGGAATAGCTACAAGCTGGGAAACTGTTACCAAGAATTACAGTCATTACTTCTGTCAAAAGTAAGAACTCCCCAGTTTGTGGTGTAACTGAGAGTTGTGCAGCTGCTTGTATTTTGAGGGCCTAAACAACTTGTATTTGAAACTTTGAAACCGTAGGTTTAACTTTTAAATTACACAGTCTTTACAGTAAAATCAAAGTAAGTTTTATGACCCCAAAGGTCATCTGGTCCAAACTTTTTTGGCAAAAGCACAGTCTAGACAACATGACCCAAAACGCTGTCCCGCTGAATCTTTAGTGTCCAATACTGGGGAGTCCACTGCTTCCCTGGGGAGATTATTCCAATGGCTGATTTTTCTTATTGTGAAAAATTTTCCTCTAGTGTCCAGTTGGAATTTCCCCAGGAGTAACTTGTACCCATTACTCCTTATCTCTTTTGTGTGACTCCTTGTAAAAAGGGAGTCTCCATCTTCTTTGTAGCCACCCTTTAAATACTGGCACATGGTGATAAAGGTCTCCTCTGAACCTTCTTTCTTCAAGGCTGAACAAAATCAGTTCTCTCAACCTTTCTCATGTCTTCCCAGTCCTTTTGACATGTTTTTGGCTTTTGTCTGGACCCTTTTCTGCCTGTCCACATCTCTTTTGCACAGCAGGGACCAAAACTGAACACAGTATTCCAGGTGGCCTGACAAGCTCTGAGTAGGCTGATGACATCCTTATCTCTGCTGGTAATGCCTTTGTTGATGAAACCCAACATCCTGTCAGCTTGCTTTGCCACAGCTGCACACTGTTTACTCTTATTAAGCCTATTGTCTACCAGGATCACCAGGTCCCTTTCCACAGAGCTGTTGCAGGGCTGGGCAGATCCCAGCCTGAGCTGCACTCCTGGGTTATATTTTCCCAGACTGTAATGTTGTCCTGTTGAACTTCCATTGGGTCTTGTTAGCCCACTCTTCCAACCTAAACAGGTCTCTTGGCAGGGTGGCCTTCCCCACTGCAGTTGGTATCATCAGTAAACTTCATCAGGGTACACTTGATCCCATCACCCAAGTCATTCATGAAGATATTAAACAGCATTGGGCCCAGTATTGATCTCAGGGGGACCCCACTAGTGACAGGTCTCCAATTTGAAAAGGAGCAATTCATCACCACCTTCTAGATGCAGCCAGTTCCCCACCCACCACACAGACCACTTGTCTAGACTGTAATACAGCAGTTTCTCTAGGAGGAGGCAGGGGGAGACTGTATCAAAAGCCTTGGAGAAATCCAGGTAGACAATATCCAGTGTCCACCCCACATCAACTGAGCAGGTTGTAGAAGTCAAGTCTGTCAAGTGCAGTTGCCCCTGGGAATCCATGCTGTCTTCTCTCAGGTATGTGCTTCATTTGACTTGAGAAAGACCCCAGGAGGATTCATTCCATAACCATCCCAGGGACTGAAGCAAGACAGATGGGCCTGTAATTTCCTGATCCTCCTTTAAGCCCTTCTTCCAGTCTACTGGGTTGTCCCCCAGTCTCCATGACTTCTCAAAGATTATGAAGACAGACCATGCAACAACATCAGCCACCTCTCTTAAACTCTCAGGTGGACTGTGTTAGGGCCCATCAATTCGTAGGTGTCAAACTCCTGTAATAATTCACATACCAACTCTTCCTTCACTGATGGTGGATCTGTGTTTGTGTCAACCTGGATTTTTGCTTCCAAGGCCTGGGATTAATTTCAAGCCCAGGAAATATGTAATATTTCCGTATGTAATACGGAAGCAATTCTAAAACATACCTATGCAGTAATGGGTGTTTAACTGAAGTCATAAGAGTTACTCTCTAGAATTTCTATGTTAAAAAGATGGAAAGTCAAATTTGCAAATTTACAGCCCAGAGTTTTCTGCATTCTATGGGAGGAAAGTAGTGTGAAAAAGATGTGCATGAAATACTTTGGGTTTTTTTTGTAGCATTAAAGGAGGGGAAAGAAAACAAAACAAAAAACAAGCCCTGTGCAATCTTTGATATGCCTCTGAGTTAAATAACTTCAGAAATACTGATGACGCTACTCAAAAGTTGTTCCTCTGGCTATTTTTGTTCCACTCAGCAATGTCTGAATGCTGAGAGATGCTGTCTGTAGTTCAATTTGCTCATTCAGTAAAAGCAGTTTATTGGTAGTGGCTGGAGAAGGTAATGCTGAGAGCTGAAAATAATCTCTGATTTCTGGCATAACACGTTAGTAAGAGTGCAGTGGGTTTGAAAAGAGAGTACACAGATAACTGAAAACAACACTGTTATTTTTATGATATCAGCAAGATAGGAAAGGACACTCAACCCAGTGTCTTCCAAATGGGACTCCTTCAGCAATATAACACTTTCCTGGTTGTTCTTTGGAATGCACAGACTTCCAGGAAATCTTGAAAAAATTTGGAATTCTCACAATAATTTTGGTCACATTAAAAAATGTACACCTATGCTTTCAGTTGTTGAAGGCTTTCTTTGACTTGAGCCTCAACTCTGAATTCCCTAGGTTTCTAACAGACTTTGTTATTGCTGATTATCTCATTTTTATATGGCAGCTAAATCTCAAAAAATCCCAAAACAAAAAAAACCCAAATTCCTCAACCTTAAAACAACTCCCCCCC